>JARYGA010027724.1:0-48866 GCA_030545235.1 Helianthus tuberosus
TTCCACAACATTAAACAATGTTTTCGCATAGATCTACACATATTCATGGTTAAAAGGATTGAAAGATGGTTTTCTAACTTTCTTTCAACTCTTTTACACTCAATGCATTCAAAACCGATAGAATCGGAGCTCGTTCTGACCTTCTACTCCTTCTTAGTGATGTGTTGGTTCAAGATCTGGTTTCTATCAGAGAGACTACCGATTTCGGGTTAAACATGAACCACCGTCTGAAACGAGTTAACTGATCGGACTAGGGTGATTCCTGTTCGATCGGGTCACTTGGGTCATGATGGGGTTTCTGTTGTTTAGCACGTTATCACACCGTCTCGATCAAAACTACAAAACTCTCAAAATAATCAAGTTCAAGACGAATTGGTACGCTGGGACGGATAACCACCCGATCGGATAGCCATCCGATCGAACGACTATCCGATCGGCTTGCATTTGATTCCACACTTAAACAATTTTCAACATGTTCAATACATAGTCAGTTCTAACGGATTGCCATCCGATTGGATTACTATCCGATCGAGTCACCATCCTGCTGTGAACTTGTACTCACTAAGTGTCTTACCAATCGGATCGCTAACCGATTGAACGACCGTTCGATCGACCGACCTGAAAGGTAGAGATACTTCTCTGTTTTCAAAATGCTACAACGAAAACTTCAAAGCCATCATACACAAACACATCCTTACCAAACGAATGTCAATCCAATCGAATGGCCATCCGATTGGATGACCATCCGAACGGATTGACATCCGATCAAATGGTCAACCGATCGGATAGCCATCCGATCGGGTTGCCACTCGAAACTTTGACACTTTGCACCGTTTTACGCCCCGCTTATCGTTTATGCTATCGTTAACTGTTCAGGCTAATCTCTCAGCGCTCCCTTCAATCCAAGAGAGTGTTTATTTACTTAAACACAATCAGTGAGTATACTCGAACCCTTTTTGCTTTACGCACTTTTGGGTTTTACATACGTTACTTATTCTAAATCACAATCTACACACAACGCAAACACTATTTATACGCTGACCGTTATTGCATGCTACGTGTTAGTCGATGAATGCTTGTATGTTATGTTAACACAGTGATTGTTTCCTGACACCTTAGCAACGATAGTACTATAGTTTGGACTCAGCACTTGTCGTTGACAGGGGTTGTTAAGGGCTTTACTTCACGTGTCCCAGTGGGGATATGTGTTGCGCATTCTACAACTCGCAGTCACGTCTGTGCATATTTCTCTGTCGATAACCTACTTGCCTTCACTTTGTACATGTTACATGCTGGTTAAACGTAAACAATTTCGAACTCTATTATGCTATATCAAACTTGTATGCTCACCTTTACACTATGTGTATTGATTGTATCTTAACGTATGTGACAGGTGCTTAAGATGCTAGGATGCTTGCTTTTCATGGAATCAAGTAGGATCGAGAGTCTAGAAACAAAGACAATTTATTTTATTTAAATCTGAGTTGTCGGAACAATTTGTTGTCTTAGAGATAATGTGTCTATAATAATTATTTTGCTGGATATGTTTTGGTATGGTACTTAACGTTAAATATTAGGTAATATTAGTTGTTATGGATTTCTCCTGGACAATCTGTTTCGCTTAATGCCGCGCCCCGATGATTCCGCCATCGGTTAGGGTGTGACAGATTGGTATCAGAGTCATAACTATAGGGAATTAGGCAAGACTCGACCTAGTCCAGGTCGATGTCTTAGTAACGACCAAGACTATAGTCTAAGTACCAACAGAACGCCTTGTGCAAACCCATTAAGGGTTCCGTACGAGCTTATCGCTATTTCTCGATCAACTCGCACTCACACTATACTATCACAACTGCCTTTCCTAAGGCAGTCACACTACACTGTTTTCGTAAATGAACGAGTGATTAGATCGAGATTAGGTGTGAAAGCCGTAAACTCTCGATTAAAATCGCTTGTTCGGCCCGCATATTTACTATAAACACGAGAATTTGCGTTGAATCAGGAGTGAATTCCGTACTTCGACGCAGATTCTTCTCTCAATCTCGTGACTACATCACACAGACAGGAATATAGTCGCTAAGTTAGGGGTGAAACCCGAACCTTGACAACTCGTTCCGCTCTCTATTTTTGTTTTACAAAACTCTCACCAAAGTCTCGATGGACTCCAACGACTCGAGTTGCGTAAATAACCGAAAGGATGCGTGCCAATCACCGTATGCTGGTGATAGAGCACAGTCCATTAGGCCAAAACTTATACTTGTAGTCCTTGAGAATAGTCGAATCACTTTGGGTAGTCAATGTCTAACAAGCCTTAGACAATCTATTTTCGATTTCAAGCTCGCAATCGCTGATTTTTATGTGTTTACGATTCTGAGCCGCAACTGCTGACTCTGATAATTGTCGTTTTATGTGGAATTTTATGTGTTTATGTGGTTTTACCTGTTTATATGTTTCAATTTTGGTGATTTATACGCTTTCTGCTACCTGCTTTGATCAACACACACGAATCGCACTGCACATCTATCTTAAATCGCTAACAAATCATTACTACTTGTGGATGATCGCATGCTATATTACTCGCTTATGCTATATTACTCGCTGTGTACTCGCTAAATCGCAATCACTATTCTCGAACGCGCGAACTTTGAATGAAAGGTTTCTGTGTACTGACTGCCTCATGTGTTTCTATGCCCTACGTGTGACACCTGTGCCACTTCAACCATCAAACAAATTCCAAACCAATGAAATATTGTATTTCATACTTGGGATTTGTAAAAATATGTGTATCGTTCGCACATATCAACTCTTGTTCGATTTTAAGCTTTAAATCGCTTTCTGGAGGGTTATACGCGCTCTGATGCGTAAATATAACCAGTTTAATCCAACGAACACTCCGGAATAGTGAAATAGGATTAACATACCTTAAATAACCTTTACATAACTTAGAAATAAGTTTTAAAGGCTTTGGTATGGCAAAAACAAGTTAATTCGCTTACAGGGACTAAACTTGACAAACTGCGAAAGTATGCCAATTTGAACTGTAACAGACATTCTGGAACATGACCATAAGTTAAACATACCTTAAATATCCTTTATATAGCTTAGAAATAGGCTTTGAGGGGTTCGGTGTGCTAAAATAAACTTTTGGGTCATTCAGGGACTAAAAGTGTCAAAAAGTGCATAAGTTTGCAGTCTCGAGCATAACTTACGTTCTGAATACATCCGGACATCCAAAAATTTATGTAAGCACTAAAATATTTTATTTTAGTGTTTGGCATAAGAAAAATCCATTCGTCACGCCATTTGGATCGTTTTTCGCGCTTATGCGCATTCCGTCGTAATTAACCGAACATCGCGATCGTACGGCCAAACGAACCGACATCTGAGATACTTTTAAGCACATTTTAAGTTCCCTATACTTTAAATTCATTTTAGAGCTTTGAAATGGGGTTAACGGGCCTTAAACGTGTCGGAAATGAGCCTATTACACAGCAGGGACCAAAACTGTAAATCTGCCAAACTTGGTCCTTGCGCACCTCAACAATAGGAGTGTTGCGGTGCGCAAGCAGGGGCCAGATGCAGCAAATCGTTTTTCTCAGCTGTTAACAGCCCTTAAACACCCTCCAAAGGCCAAGTGCCACATGTTAATCTCTTGTGGTGGGCAAAATCAGTTACCACAACATTCCGACAAGTGTACGGGCGAGATCATTCCCTCTTCTCCAAGAAACGATCCTAACGGTGAACCGAAATCTATAAATACCCAACCCCCTTCATTGCAAAACCCACTTGAAATCTGAGATTTCTCTAAGTTGGGGTGTTTCATCACCTCATACCTGAGAATACTTGGGTTATCAATCTTGCGGGGACCCTTTGTAAGTGTTCCTTCGTTCTTTTATTGCTTTTCGAGTCCAAAAGTCAAACTTTGTTTGACTTTCTGCATTGACCAGTTTATGGTCAATGCGAAGTTCGTTTGAACTTCATAACGTGAGCGTAATCACGATGGTTATAGTCCCTAGTGACTATACCTACTGATTACCACGTTATCTAGGCTCAGTGACGAGTCGTAGTTTCGGCCAAAATGCACATTCTTGCGTATTTTGTAACCAAACTACTCTTGGGTATCAAAACCATTTGTTTTGATACCAAACCTGTTTTCTAAACTTAGTTAAGCATGTTTTAGCATGCTTAGCTCGTCACTTTTAGTTTAGTGCTTATATAGGGTCGTAAGGTAAGCGATCTAAACAATCGCTTATACTTTCGAACCCGACCCATTTGGTCGATCATTAGGATCCGACCAAATACCTTAGGTGACCATAGTGTATAGGGAATAACCTTCCGAGGTTATACCTTATGGTCACATCGTTTGAGTAGTTGTATGATAGGTAGTTTATATGCCTTAGGTAAATTACCAGAATACCCTTTTCATGTATAATTGGTAATTGAGCATATGTAACCTAAACTTTTGTCACATAACTGATTATGTAACATGTTTAGGCATATAACCCTTGTCATAGGGCTAGTTAGACGTCTCGAGTGCGCTTTTGCGCGCACGACGCGTTAACGTAGCATAAGCTACCTTAATGGGTCGCGATGGGTCGAAAGCACTTAGGTTAGGTTCCGATTTAGCATGTAGGCTTTGTTAAACCATATTACATAAGTTCCCATACTCATTTGGTTTACAAGCCCTCATTCTATCCGATCCTCCGATTTAGGTCCGGTATATTAACATAGTTACCTATATTAGGTGCCGTTTGATTCCGTGATCTCTAGCATTGCTTGGTGGTTATCTTAGGTCTTCTGAGCAATCTCAAGTGAGTACATAGTTCCCCTATTTTACAACTTTCAACTGTTTTGGGGTGGGTGAAGCATGTGTACCTATGTGTTATTTTCATGATTTCAAAGTATAATTGATTATACATGTTATTACTTATCATTTGACAAACTAAATGACTATCTATGGTTTAAAACACTGATTTCTCAAAGAACATAAAATAAAATGTTGAATTGTACTTATTTTATGTTCACCAGACCGATTGGTAGTATGATATAGCGCTATAGGATTAGACACCCCATTCCTGTTGTCATGGAATGTCTGAAACCAATTTGTTTCTCCATCCAAATAGGGATTGCCTTTGTGGTATCCTTATAGTCTCAAAGGTGTAGTTTGATGCACTAGGTCTGAATGAATTCTTAAATCACACATTTAAAGTATATTTTGATATACTCCCACAAGTATAGTTTGATATACTCTCATGTGTGGTATTGTACAGAACCAACATATATATTTTATCAACAAACCAAAACATATTTTTATATGTTATTTATGAAACCCAAAGCATATTTTGATATGTTATTTATGAAACCAAAACATAGCTTAATATGTTATTTACAAATCCAAAGTATACTTTTAATATGCTACTATAAGGTTATTCGTTTAACCTTACATTATTTTACAAAGCATAACTTTTGATTTATTCAAACACTTTGTTTTGTACATTTTTACTTGTGGTTTAAGAAATCTCATTTTACTTACCATACATAACTTTTGTTTACACATTACATGGTTTACATTTAACTTGAGTTATACAATAACATTGGACTATTGGTTTAAACATGAACATTCTATATTGGTGGTTTGGTTTGAGTAAGTGACTTAAGTAACGAGGCGTGTGTAATATGATACAAGCATGGTGGATACGCCGCTAGTACTTCCTATATATAAGTGTTTGTATGGTATTACATATCGTAGCGTTATTTGAATCATTTCAATTTAAGTCATATAACATTTTATACAAATAACATACTTTTCATAAGACATTGTTTTACAACAACTTATCTTATACAAATTCATTTTTTACTTGGTTATTCAATTAACCTTACATTACTCTTTTACGTATCATCTACTTTATCATCACTTTTCGAATGATTTATAAAACAAAACATTTTACAAGGATCATGACTGACTTTTGTTAAACAACTCTTTCTAAACTTATAAGTCATGAATCCTATATTCACAAAACCTATGTATCTCACAGGCATTTTTATGCTGACGAACCTATTTTTACACATGTTTCAGGTGCTGTCTTGAGATGATTGTTGATACATGCTACATTTAGGATGGACTCGTGCCTTAGCGACTTTAAAACTTGGAAGATCATAGTTGTACTTATTTGATTGTATTAAAATAATGAGTTCATTTATTCAATAAAACAAAATTATTTATTCCATGGTTACGAAACAATGATTCTGTTACAACACTCCCCGACGTTTCCGCCACGTCTTGTTGCTTTACGTGGTCGGGGTGTGACACTACGTGCTTATGTGCTTCTATGTGCCTTATGTGCTCAACGTGCTTATGTGTTTATGTGGTTATGTGCCTACCTGTCGTATGTGTAGACGTGTTCCTGTGCTTTATATAAAGTAGCTTTGGGAGTAATGGTAGGTTATACTCGCCTTAATCGAAATAGCATTTTGAATCCTATGGCGATGTCTGTTGCAGACAATGTCGTCATTTGGGTCGTTTCACTCACGCTCAGCTCACCGCAATCATGATAACAAGCGCATCGCCTCTTTGGTCGCTAAGCAAATAGCAAAAGTCATCCCCCAAATTGTTAGTGAGCTGAATGAAAACTCTAGAAAATGGTCTGAAGAGTCCCGAACAGACTCGCCGAAAGCCACTTTTAGCTTCAAGCAGTTCAAAGCCTGCGACCCGAAAGAATTTACCGGTGAAGATGGTCCTACGGCCATGTTTCAATGGTTCGATTCGATTGAAGTCACCCTGCGTCAGAGCAACTGTCCTGACAATCTCCGAACTGTTAATGCCACCGACGTCTTCCAGTCCCGCGCTTTAGACTGGTGGACAGCCGAGAGAAACAAAAGAGGGAATGATGCAGCTTATGGCTTGACATGGGATGAATTGAAGGACTTGATGATGAAAGAGTTCTGCCCTCCCCACGAGCTCCAAAAGTTGGAGGACGAGTTCTGGCATCTGAAGCAGAAGGATGGTGACAACGCTGCCTTAACTGCACGGTTCAAGCAGCTCAGCATAATCTGTCCAGGTCAAGTTACCAAGCCCAAAGTCACCATCAAGAAGTATATCCGTGCTCTGCCGGATTGCGTGGCTGATTTCGTTCAAGCTGCCAAGACGTCAACCATCGAGGAAACTTTTCTACTCGCTGCTGAGATCAACGACAAGCGAGTCAAAGCTGGGTATTGGGATAAAGCTTCCAAGAATCTGCATCAAGCTACCACCGCTGCAACCGCTGAAACCGCCGCCGCACCGCAACCTTCAAAGTCCTCTCGTCGCAAGAGGAAGAACAACAACAACAGTAGCAAAAATTGCGCTGTCACCACTGCTGCTCCGCTCCAATCAGTTCCTGCTCAACAGCAGCCTCAACACCGCCAAGTAGCGGCACAGGTCACCTAGGCACCGCTGGCTAAGCGTGCTTACACTGGTCCTCATCCGGCTTGCCCTACTTGTACTTATCACCACCCAGTGGCAATCGCCTGCAGATACTGTGTGCATTGCAACATGTACGACCATTTCACCGCCAACTGACGTACAGGTCCGCGTCAAGCTCCAGCTCCAGCTCAAGGTCAAGCTCCTGCTCATCAAGCTCTACTTCCTGCTCCTCGAGGCCAACCAGCGGCTCCTGCACCCGCGATCCATGCTAGAGCTTGCTTTGCATGTGGTGATCCCAACCACTTCACAAACATGTGCCCGAATCGAGTGGTGAAGCAAGAGCCACAACAGCAGCAGCCCCAGCAACAGCAACAGCAGCAGCAGCAACAGCAAGCAGTACGCGGACGTACTTTCAACATCAACGTTCGTCAAGCTCAAGTCGACAACAACGTGGTCTATGGTACGTTCCTTGTGAATGGTATATATGCTTCGTGTTTATTTGATACTGGAGCCGATAGCTGTTTTGTGTCGTTAGAATTCGAAAAGCTCCTTAATCGTAAGCGTGCCCATCTCCCTTCGTCATTCTATGTTGAAGTTGCCACCGGAAGAACCATCGTTGTCAATTCTGTTCTTCGTGATTGTACTCTCGAACTCAACAATCACATCTTTCCTATCGACCTTATTCCGATGCAGCTCGGTAGTTTTGACATCATAGTAGGCATGGATTTTCTTTGGGAAAATCGTGCTGAAGTTGTTTGTTTCGATAAGATGATTCGCTTCTCGCTCGCTAATGGTGATCTATTGTGTGTTTACGGTGAAGTCGCGTCGAAGAAACTCCGACTCATGTCATGTGTTCAAGCTAGCAAGTATCTCCACAAGGAATACCAAGCTTTCTTGGCTCACATAGTAGTAGTGGGGAAAAAGGAAGTTAAGGCAATCGATAAGGTGGCCGTGGTTCGTGATTTTCCTCTTGTGTTTCCTGATGATCTACCTGGTTTACTGCCGAGTCGTGATATTGATTTTCGTATCGACCTCATTCCTGGAGCCAACCCTGTTGCTAAATCTCCTTATCGCCTTGCTCCGTCCGAAATGCGCGAACTCTCGAGTCAACACCAGGAATTACTTGACAAAGGCTTTATTCGCCCTAGCACCTCTCTTTGGGGCGCACCAGTCCTTTTCGTCAAAAAGAAGGATGGGTCGTTCCGGATGTGCATCGACTATAGGGAGTTGAATAAGCTGACGATCAAAAATTGCTATCCCCTGCCCCGAATCGATGATTTGTTTGATCAACTGCAAGGTGCTACATGTTTCTCGAATATCGATTTACGCTCAGGTTATCACTAGTTACGCATTCAGGAGGAAGATATTCCGAAAACCGCCTTTCGAACTCGCTATGGTCATTATGAATTCGTCGTGATGTCCTTTGGTTTAACCAATGCACCTGCGGTTTTCATGGATTTGATGAACCGTGTGTGCAAACCATTTCTTGACCGCTTCGTCATCGTGTTCATCGATGATATCCTTATCTATTCGAAGTCGAAAACCGAACACACGCAACATCTACGTTTGGTTCTCGAGTTACTATAGGGGAATCGACTCTATGCCAAGTTCTCCAAGTGTGAATTTTGGCTAGAGGAGGTTCAATTCCTCGGTCACATCGTTAATAGTCAAGGTATTCACATCGACCCCGCGAAGATCGAAGCTGTTAAGAGTTGGGTTACTCCAAAATCACCATCCGATGTACGCTCGTTCCTCGGATTGGCGGGCTATTACCGTCGATTCATTGTTGACTTCTCGAAAATCGCTGTCCCGCTTACTTCCTTTACGCATAAAGACAAGCCTTTTGTTTAGGGAACTGAACAAGAGACTCTCAAGCATATGCTCTGCAATGCTCCCATTCTCGCTTTACCCGACGGAAACGATGACTTTATTGTCTATTGTGATGCCTCGAACCTTGGTCTTGGTTGTGTCCTCATGCAACAGGACAAGGTTATCGCTTACGCGTCTCGTCAGCTCAAGATCCACGAGAAGAACTATACAACCCACGACCTCGAGCTAGGCGCAGTTGTTTTTGCGTTAAAATTTGGTTACGCTACCTTTATGGTACCAAGTGTACGGTCTTCACCGACCATAGGAGCCTACAACACATCTTCAGCCAAAAGGAACTAAATATGCGTCAACGCCGATGGGTAGAACTTCTCAATGATTACGACTGTGAGATTCGTTACCACCCAGGCAAAGCAAATGTTGTTGCCGACGCCCTCAGCAGACGAAGCTATTTGCATAGCGTTCGTAACGTTCACGCCCAGCATCATCTTGAAACCCTCATCCGTGACGCTCAGCATGCCTGCTTTACCGAACACACTTTGAAGAAGGAAAGAATTTATCATAATGGCGAGCAGTTAGTGAATAAATCGAATGGGATATTCCATTATTTGGACCGAATTTGGATTCCCAAACGTACTAACCTGCGACAAATCCTGATGGATGAAGCCCACAAGTCTCGATATTCTATTCATCCTGGCGCCGACAAGATGTATCATGACCTTCGTCAGCGATACTGGTGGTCTGGAATGAAGAAAGATATCGCAATTTATGTTTCGAAGTGCCTGACTTGTTCGAAAGTCAAGGCCGAACAACAAAGACCCTCTGTCTTGCTTGAACAGCCCGAGATCCCGATATGGAAGTGGGAAAGCATAGCCATGGACTTTATCACGATACTCCCACGTACGACCTCAGGTCACGATAGCATCTGGGTTATCGTTGACCGTTTGACTAAATCTGCTCATTTCCTGCCGATACGAGAAGACTTCAAGGTAGAAAAATTAGCCCGAATCTACACCAACGAAGTGATCTGTCGACACGGTACACCTCGTGACATCATCTCTGACCGTGATGGTTGGTTTACCTCGCGTCTTTAGGAAACGTTTCAATTCTCTCTCTGTACTACGCTTAATCTAAGTACCGCTTTCCATCCCCAAACCGACGGTCAGACTGAAAGAACGATTCGTACTCTTGAAGACATGCTTCGCTCGTGTGTCATTGATTTCGGTGGTAATTGGGATACTCACTTACCTTTAGTCGAGTTCTCGTACAATAACAGTTATCATTCTAGTATACAAATGGCACCATTTGAGGCACTGTACGGAAGAAAATGTCGGTCGCCGATTGTGTGGCATGAGATTGAAGATGCGCAGCTAACCGGTCCTGAACTACTGCAAGAAACGACTGACAAAATTCTCCAAATTGGAGACAACCTGCTGAAAGCTCGGAGTCGTCAGAAAAGTTACGCCGATAGACCACGCAAGCCCCTTGAATTTGACGTTGGCGACCATGTACTCCTAAAGGTATCACCTTGGAAGGGTGTGGTAAGATTCGGCAAGAAAGGAAAGCTCGCGCCTCGATATGTTGGACCCTTTAAGATTTTGGAAAAGATCAGAAAAGTGGCTACAGACTCGAACTACCGGAGGAACTTAGCAACGTTCATCCGACTTTCCATGTATCGAACCTCAGAAAGTGCCTAGCCGAGCAGGATTTACAAGTTCCACTAGAGGATCTCCAAGTGGATGAAACATTACACTTCGTGGAGAAGCCTGTCGAGATCATGGACCGAGAAACCAAGACGCTCAGGCGCTCACGCAATCCCATTGTGAAGGTTTGCTAGAAGGGCAAACGAGGCGCGGAGTTCACCTAGGAACTCGAAAGTGACATGAAGGCGAAGTACCCGCATTTTTTGTTACGGCTTAAGCCTAATTTCGGGATGAAATTCCATTAAGTAGGGGAGGCTGTAACACCCCGTGTTACGGAAGTCAAAGTCAAAGTCAAGATTGAAGTCAAAGGAAGAAAAGATTGCTAATTGCGATCTATCACTCCTTGCTCAACTCCTATTTTGACTTCTATGACTGTAATTAATCTATTTATTTTATTCGCTTTAGTTGTATTATGTGGAGTACTCATTAATAATCGAGGTTTAATCGCTATTTATCGCATGTTGTATCGCTTTATCGCTTATCGCATCGCAATCGCACTTGGATTTATAGGTTCTGTATATTGTTTCACGTGGGTATGTTGTTTACGTGTTATTTGTGCATGTTTACTTTATGTTTTGTGGTGATTAATCGGAACGCAATCGCAACTCTATCGCATCGCAACTAAATCGCAAACGCTAAACGCAAGTTATTTATAGTGATTGTATGTTAGATATAGTAGTTAGGTTATTTGTGTAACTAATGGGTAATTCTATCGCACCGCTCCCTCGAAACGCATCACAACGTTCAACACGCGAATCGAAACAGCAAAACTCAACACACCGGACACCTGGATCGAGTGGCCAACCAATCGAGTGGCCATCCAATCGGATTGCCATCCGATCAGATTGCCGTCCGATCGAGTCGCCATCCGATCGGTGATCAATCCGACCCTTGCTCCTTTCCTCTTTTGGAAACCCTATAAATACCCTCCTGTCACATCATTTGTGATGTGACAGCTCCTCTACTCGACCAACCGCACTCAAGCACTATTTCTATTGATTTCTCGTTATTCTTGTAAGATTTCAACCTAAATCTTGTACTTCTATGATCTACACACACTTCTTCATCTTTTTCTTTTTCGAATCTTAACTTTATCACTTATCGCATTGCAATCGCACTCGCGCCTGGATTTATAGGTTCTGTATATTGTTTTACGTGTGTGTGTTGCTTACGTGTTATTTGTGCATGTTTACTTTATGTTTTGTGGTGATTAATCGGAACGCAATCGCAACTCTATCGCATCGCAACTAAATCGCAAACGCTAAACGCAAGTTATTTATAGTGATTTTATGTTAGATATAGTAGTTAGGTTATTTTTGTAACTAATGGGTAATTCTATCGCATCGCTCGCTCGAAACGCATCACAACGTTCAACACGCGAATCGAAACAACAAAACTCAACACGCCAGACACCTGGATCGAGTGGCCATCCGATCAGATTGCCGTCCGATCGAGTCGCCATCCGATCGGTGAACAATCCGACCCTTGCACCTTTCCTCTTTTGGAAACCCTATAAATACCCTCCTGTCACATCATTTGTGATGTGACAGCTCCTCTACTCAACCAGCCACACTCAAGCACTATTTCTCTCGATTTCTCGCGATTTTTGTAAGTTTTCAACCTAAATCTTGTACTTCTATGATCTACAAACACTTCTTCATCTTTTTCTCTTTTGAATCTTAACTTTTAACCATGAAATCAGTGGATTTGAGGTGTTCTAGGGTGATGTCATCATGGAGTTCTTATGAACTTCAAGTTTAGGCCTCATTCCACCAAGAATAACTCAGATCTGAAGGATTTCCACAACATTAAACAATGTTTTCGCATAGATCTACACATATTCATGGTTAAAAGGATTGAAATATGGTTTTCTAACTTTCTTTCAACTCTTTTACACTCAATGCATTCAAAACCGATAGAATCGGAGCTCGTTCTGACCTTCTACTCCTTCTTAGTGATGTGTTGGTTCAAGATCTGGTTTCTATCAAAGAGACTACCGATTTCGGGTTAAACATGAACCACCGTCTGAAACGAGTTAACTGATCGGACTAGGGTGATTCCTGTTCGATCGGGTCACTTGGGTCATGATGGGGTTTTTGTTGTTTAGCACGTTATCACACCGTCTCCATCAAAACTACAAAACTCTCAAAATAATCAAGTTCAAGACGAATTGGTACGTTGGGACGGATAGCCGCCCGATCGGATAGCCATCCGATCGAACGACTATCCGATCGGCTTGCATTTGATTCCACACTTAAACAATTTTCAACATGTTCAATACATAGTCAGTTCTAATGGATTGCCATCCGATCGGATTACTATCCGATCGAGTGACTATCCTGCTGTGAACTTGTTCTCACTAAGTGTCTTACCAATCGGAACGCTAACCGATCGAACGACCGTTCGATCGACCGACCTGAAAGGTAGAGATACTTCTCTGTTTTCAAATGCTACAACGAAAACTTCAAAGCCATCATACACAAACACATCCTAACCAAACGAATGTCAATCCAATCGAATGGTCATCCGATCGAATGGTCAATCGATCGGATAGCCATCCGATGGGGTGCCACTCGACACTTTGACACTTTGCACCGTTTTATGCGCCGCTTATCGTTTATGCTATCGTTAACTGTTCAGGCTAATCTCTCAGCGCTCCCTTCAATCCAAGAGAGTGTTTATTTACTTAAACACAATCAGTGAGTATACTCGAACCCTTTTTGCTTTACGCACTTTTGGGTGTTACATACGTTACTTATTCTAAATCACAATCTACACACAACGCAAACACTATTTATACGCTGACCGTTATTGCATGCTACGTGTTAATCGATGAATGCTTGTATGTTATGTTAACACAGTGATTGTTGCCTGACACCTTAGCAACGATAGTACTATAGTTTGGACTCAGCACCTGTCGTGGACAGGGGTTGTTAAGGGCTTTACTTCACGTGTCCCAGTGGGGATATGTGTTGAGCATTCTACAACTCGCAGTCACGTCTGTGTATATTTCTCTGTCGATAACCTACTTGCCTTCACTTTGTACATGTTACATGCTGGTTACACGTAAACGATTTCGAACTCTATTATGCTATATCAAACTTGTATGCTCACCTTTACACTATGTGTATTGACTGTATCTTAACGTATGTGACAGGTGCTTAAGATGCTAGGATGCTTGCTTTTCATGGAATTAAGTAGGATCGAGAGTCTAGAAACAAAGACAATTTATTTTATTTAAATCTGAGTTGTCAGAACAATTTGTTGTCTTAGAGGTAATGTGTCTGTAATAATTATTTTGTTGGATATGTTTTGGTATGGGACTTAACGTTAAATATTCGATAATATTAGCTGTTATGGATTTCTTCTGGACAATCTGTTTCGCTCAGTGCCGCGCCCCGATGATTCCGCCATCGGTTGGGGTGTGACACACACGTCCTTATACAAGTCGTAACCGTTAATCATGCAACCCATTGATCCATAAGTTTGTCGTAAAATCACATAACAAGTGTATGGGTTTCATATGCAAGTCGATCTCATAACATTACACGTATTTTCACAGATTACATTTGCCACTAAGATCACTTTGTAGCACATAGCAATTTCTCAAATTTCATACAAGTCCACATGTCACGTGCATGTCATATAACAACACTTAACAGGTGAGTTTGCTACTCACATGCCAAATCAGGTTCCTTATTCATAATTACTATTATTAACAGTCATCAAATAAAACTTTATGAACATACACGTCATAAACTATTTGAAACCTACTTGTCACACCCCGACCACGTAGAACATACAAACGTGGCGGAAATGTCGGGGAGTGTTGTAACAGAATTAATTGTTTCAAATCCATGGCAATTGAAGTTTCGTTTTATTGATTAAAAGTGTTACAATGTCTTAACAAACAAAGAAATACAACATAATTAACTAGTCTTGCATCTTTTATTGTCACTAAAGCCCAAGTCTGCCTATGTGTATCTTGATCATCTTATGCAACAGCTCCTGAAAAACACATGTGAAAATAGGTACGTCAGCATAAAAATGCCTGTGAGATACATAGGTTTTGTGAAAATAGGTTTCATGACTTATGTTTGAGAAAATGTTTAGTCATGAACCTTGTTATTTGCTTTGCTTTGTAAATCATTTGAAAATCAATAAGATCAGATGATAAGTATAAATAAATGTAAGGTTAAATGAATAACCAAGTAAAATATGTTTGCATAAGATAAGATGTTTATAAATCAATGTCTTGTGAAAAGTATGTTATTTGTATAAAATGTTCTATGTCTCAAACTGAAATGATTCAAATAACGCTATGATATGTAATACCATACAAACACTTATATATAGGAAGTACCAGCGGCGTATCCACCATGCTTGTATCATATTACACACGCATCGTTACTTAATCACTTAATCAAACCAAACCAACCAATGTAAGAAGTCTATGTTTAAATCAATTGTCAAATGTATTGGGTAATATGTCAAAGTGTTATGTCAAGATGTAAATCATATCAAAATGTCTATGTCAAATATCCATGTCAAACGTCTATGTCAAGATGTCATGTATGGCAAGTGAAATGTCTCAACTAAACCATATGCACAAAAACAAAGTATTGAAGTAAAGCTTGGTTTAAATCAAAGTTATGTTTTGTGGGAAATGCATGATCAAATGTCAATCATGTTAAAAAGTCTATGCCGAAATGTCTATGTCAAATGTCTATGTCAAAATGTCATTTAAAACGATGTACTAAGTAATGCACACAATTGGGCACACCTAGCATGAAATGTCATAAAATCATGTACTATAATGTACTAACGAACATAGCAGTATATGATGTTAAAACAGGAAAGCATGAAAGTAACAAGTAGGCACATGTGTTCCACCCCAAAACAGTTTGGAAAACAGTAAAAGAGGGGTCTATGTACTCACCTGAGATTGCTCAGTAGTCCTTGAGTAACAACTAAACAACGCTAGAGATCGCGGATATCAAACGGCACCTAGTATAGGTAGCTACATTAATAAACCGGACCTAAATCGGAAGACTGGGTAGCATGAGGGTTTGTAAACCAAATGAGTGTAGGAACTCATATGATATGGTTAATCAAAGCCTACATACTAAATGAAACTTAACCTAAGTGTCTACGACCCATTACGACCCGTTTAGGTAGCTTATGCTACTTTAACGCGTCGTTCGCGTGAAACGCGTTCGGACCGCCTAACTAGTCCTATGACAAGTGTTATATGCCTAAACATGTTACATAATCAGTTATGTGACAAAAGTTTAGGTTACATATGCTTAATTACCAATTATACATGAAAAGGGTATTCTGGTAATTTACCTAAGGCATATAAACTACCTATCATACAACTACTTAAACGATGCGACCATAGGGTATAACCTTGGAAGGTTATTCCCTACCTACTATGGTCACCTAAAGTATTTGGTCGGATCCTAATGATCGACCAAACTGGGTCGGGTTCGAAGGTATAGGCGATTTATCAGATCGCCTACCCTACGACCCTAGACAACGTGGTAATCAGTGGGCATAGTCCCAAGGGACTATGACCAACGTGATTACACTCACGTTGCGAAGTTCAAACGAACTTCGCATTGACCATAACTGGTCAATGTAGAAAGTCAAACAAAGTTTGACTTTCAGACTCGAAAGACTCGAAAAGCAATAAAAGAACGAAAGAATACTTACGAAGGGTCCCCGAATGCTAAACTCGATTCAAAAATCTCAGGTATGAAACAAATGTTTCAACTTAGAGTTTCTCAAATCAAGTTTCTTGTAAGTTTAGCAATGGGGGGTATGGGGTATTTATAGGAATACCCGAACCGTTAAGATCGTTTCATGGAAAACGTGCCTTAATCCCATCCGTACATGTGTTGCAAAGTTATGGTGTTTAGGTGTTTAAATTCCATCCATACATGTGTTGCAAAGTCATGGTGTTTAGGTGTTTAAATTCCATCCATACATGTGTTGCAAAGTCATGGTGTTTAGGTGTTTAAATTTCATCCATACATGTGTTGCAAAGTCATGGTGTTTAGGTGTTTAAATTCCATCCATACATGTGTTGCAAAGTCATGGTGTTTAGGTGTTTAAATTTCATCCATACATGTGTTGCAAAGTCATGGTGTTTAGGTGTTTAAATTCCATCCTTATCCGCTGACTAAGCAAGTTTAGAATGTGTGGTTGTGAATTAAACAACGGCTAATACATCGAATCTGGTCCCGAATGCGAAAAACTGAGTTTCTGCATGTTTTCTTATGGCGAACACTAAAATAAAATATTTTAGTGCTTACATAAATTTCTGGATGTCCGGATGTATTCAGAACGTAAGTTATGCGCGAAAATGCAAACTTGTGCACTTTTTGACACTTTTAGTCCCTGAATGACCCAAAAGTTTATTTTAGCACACCGAACACCTCAAAGCCTATTTCTAAGCTATGTGAAGGGTATTTATGGTATGTTTAACTTATGGTCATGCTCCGGAATGTCTGTTACAGTTCAAATTGGCATACTTTCGCAGTTTGTCAACTTTAGTCCCTGTAAGCGATTAAACTTTGATTTCACCACACCAAACCTTCCAAAACTTATATATAAGTTATGTAAAGGTTATTTAAGGTATGTTAAGCCTATTTCACTATTCCGGAGTGTTCGTTGGATTAAACTGGTTATATTTACGCATCAGAGCGCGTATAACCCTCCAGAAAGCGATTTAGAGCTTGAAATCGGACAAGAGTTGATATGTGTAAACGATACACATATTTTTACAAATCCCAAGCATGAAATACAATATCTCATTGGTTTGGCATTTGTTTGATGGTTGAAGTGACACGGGTGTCACAGTCTCCCCTACTTTAGGAAATTTCGTCCCGAAATTAATTCGTAGGAGTCTATTTGTGACTTTGTGTTAAATAACCATCAAAGATGAACAAGACGTAATCCTGTAATTTCTCTTTAACGAACATTTTTCAGAAATGAAAAATGAACAGAGTTATTCTCAACAGGCATTCTTTAGAAACAAAAATGAACAGAATAGTCATTTTCCACAACATCTTCAGAAACAAAAATGAACAGAATAGTCATTTTACATCTTCAGAAACAAAAATGAACGGAATAGTCATTTTACATCTTCAGAAACAAAAATGAACGGAATAGTCATTTTACATCTTCAGAAACAAAAATGAACGGAATAGTCATTTTACATCTTCAGAAACAAAAATGAACGGAATAGTCATTTTACATCTTCAGAAACAAAAATGAACGGAATAGTCATTTTACATCTTCAGAAACAAAAATGAACGGAATAGTCTCTAGACGCATGACAAAATTTGCTGTGGTTTCTGTGCACTGAATTTCATAATTATGTATGCATCCATAATTATGCAATTCCTTGCATAGTCCGCACAACTTGTCTTGAAATGTTTGTGGGGAGGATAATCAAACCTGACGATGAGTGTGACTAGACTACCATAGGGTCCTTTTAATTAGATCAACAAAGGATCCTTTTAATTAGACCACCAAGGAGTCCTTTCAGCTATATCATCACATGATATTCCTAACCAGATTTTTGGATCAATCTGTTTACCTAGACCACTCAGGGGTCTAATTATGGAATAGTACAATATAATCCGAGGGTCTTTACTATTACGTAAAATCCCATTGAGGATTTAATATAGTACCTTTGGATATCCTACTTTGAATTTCCTTATACAAAGATATGGAAGATTCTACGAGGATTTGAATGACAAGAATTTGGATCACACTAAAACATAAAAAGGGAACACATAAGCACATAATCACATAGTTGTTTAACTTGGTTATTAATTTGTTATCTTTGGACGCGGATACTCAAAGTACACCAGGAATCCAATTCGTGGATTTCATGCGGCACTTAAATCATTAGAATCTAACTATGAAGATAGGAAGATCTAAATAAGAATTCGGCTTTGTCCTTATTGAATGGTAATGTTCGTATTAAGGCATACGAATAATTCAACTAACCGAGATGCGGGATGTGAAGGAGAATGGTTTGAACGAGAGGGATGAATTCTTCGAGGATGGGGCCTGCCGTCGATCACCCAACGAAAGGGAGAGAGTAGGGTTTTTGTGTTTGTAGTTACAGGTAGAGGTGTATAAAAAACTGATTACGCAATCGAAACCGGAAAAAAAACCATAACTGGTTTTTCTAAAAACCGGTTTTTTTTATAACCGGTTCGATTACAACCGGTTTGACCGGTTATTAATCAGTTACACTTTTTCTGGCCCGGTTCGGTTTTTAAACCGGTTTATAAAAAACCGGTTAATAAATCGATTAATTAGAAAAACCGGTTACTAACCGGTTAACCGATAACGTTAATAACCAGTTAACCGATAACGTTATAAAAAAACTGGTTAAAATAACTGGTTAATCCGGTTTTTTGTGCCCAGCTATAAAAAAACGGTCATATGACCGTTAGAGGCTGTAATAGCCGTTTTTTTTGTTTTTTTGACCAAAACTCATCACAAACTTAGTATAAAAGGTTTTTGGGTGTTTAGGTTCAATCACAACACTTGAGAACTCTCAAAGAATCTTAAAAAGTCTCTTATTCTTGTTCGATAACTCTCAAAACGCAATGGCAACCTCTAGTGCCCATGATTCGGTCCATGTTGGCGAGTCTACAACCGACACGGTGATTCGTGTTGTTCCAACGAAACGCAACCCCGAGGTTTGGTCACATTTTGATTTGTGCGAGATGGCCAACTACAATTTCAATATGATTAGGGATGAAATGGCGAAGTTTGTAATCCAAGAAAGTTTGCCGTTCATCCACTTCGACAACCAACGCTATACAAAGATGGTTCACCGAACTCTCCAACCACGATACACCCATGTAAGCCGTGCTACTCTTAGGAGGGATTGTTTAAAATTGTGGAAAAAAGCTAAACTAGAATTAATTTCTTATTTTGAAAAATTAGAAACCGGTGTTAACTTGACTTGCGACGTTTGGTCCGCACCGCACGGTTCACCCGATTCGTATATTTGTGTCACCGCCCATTGGATTGAACCGGCGACGTGGCAAATGATGAAACGCACGATTTTGTTTAAATTGTTCGATTACCCTCACACCGGTGCAGCTATATATAAAGTAATCGACAAATGTATTACAACATACAAATTGGAAAATAAAGTTTTTTCAATATCTTTTGATAACGCCTCAAACAACACGAGCGCGGTAATGCGTTTAAAATTATAATACAATCCGATTTGTGAGGGCACTTTTTTCCATAGCCGATGCGTTGCACACATCATAAATTTGGCCGTTCAAGACGGTTTAAGGGTTATTGAAACACAAAAAGAAGCTTTCAAAAGAATGTTACGAAGTATATTTAGTAACACGCAAAGACATTCAAAATATATTAAAACTTGTAAGGAAGCGGGTCGAATATGCTTAGGACCCAATTGGGACGTTGCTCATAGGTGGAACTCGACTTGCATTATGTTTGAAAAAGCAATTTTGCAAAAGGAAAGTTTACAAGAATTTCATAACCTTTTGGCTAGTCGTGGAAAGTGTTCGCCTTACCACCCATCGGGTTTGGAAGCTATTGAAACTGTTACACAAGTGCTTCAAGTTTTCAAAACATCAACAAATACTTTATCGGGGGTTTATTATCCAACAAGTTCATTGGTACTTCACAATTTGTTTAAAATGTGTTTGAAAGTAAACGAGTTGTCGGTTAGAGGTAGACCATATTGTGACATGGCGGATACAATGAAGGAAAAATTAAGAAAATATTTTAAAGAACTACCGGAGGTTTTCACTTGTGCCGCCGCTCTAAACCCTTGTTTTAATATTTTTGGAACCGGGTCTTTGATTGAAAAAATTGCACACCAATTGAATTTAAACACCACTCAAGAACCAAACTTTGGTGAAGTCGCAAAATCTCGTTTCAACGATCAACTTTCAAAATTGTTTGATGTTTATGTAACAAAATATGGTTCAACCTCGTCACACATTCACGCGTCAATGAGAAACGCTGCTTTCGGTGAAGGTTCAAGTCAAATGGAAGATACCGATTTGTATGTTTATAACCAATTGTATGATGAGTCGAGTCAAATGCATCGTGGTAACACTAGTAGTAGTGAACTCGGTCGGTATGGTGGGTCGAACTTTCTACAAATGATGAGTTCACAAGAGTTTAAAAATTTTGATTTGTTGGCTTGGTGGAAAAGTAACGAAAATCAATTTCCGATCTTAGCCACAATGGCCCGAGATTTACTAATGGTCCAAGCTTCCACGGTAGCTTCGGAAAGTGCTTTTTCTATTAGTGGTAGGGTGATTTCGATAAGGAGGACTCGACTAACACCTAAGGCGGTTGAGATGTCGATTTGCTTAAAAGATTACTTGGATGCGGCGGAGAGAGTTCAAGACAAACGTTCACTCGAGGAAGAATTAGATTACGAAGAAGAAGTTTACGAGGACGAGGTCGAAGCCGAATTGACAACCCCAATGACCGACGAAGAAGCCGAATTAGATGAATTCCTACGCAATAGTTCGGGTTCGGGTTCGGCCGAAGAAGATTAAACGAGGCTTCTCAATATTGTAGTTCCACTAATATATATATATATATATATATATATATATATATATATATTAGTGGACCTTCTTGCGGATTAATATTTTAAGTTTATGTATTTCGTTTGTTACGTGTATCGTTCGTATTTTCATTGTTATGTAAAACCGTTCGTTCCAAGACTTGATATTTATTATGTTTAACTTTTTATATATTATTGTGAAGTTTTTATATAAAAAAAACTGCATTTATAGTTAAAAAAAGATCAAAAACTGCTTAAAAACAGCAAAAACAGCAAAAAAACAGAAAGAAAAACAGCAAACATGCATTCTGTGAACATTTCTGCAGACCGGTTATTTTACCGGTTTTTATGAATCGGTTTTTTAAACCGGTTATATTAGGGGGTGGCGGCGCAGCTTGTTGCCCGTCTACCAAACCATGATTTGTAATTTGCATCTATTATATCTATATATATATTATTCAATTTAAAAAACCGGTTTTTTTGTAAAACCGGTTACAACCGGTTATAATCGGTTAGGATCGGTTATAGTTTTTCATACTTAAAACCGGTTATTAACCGTAACCAGTTTTTAATTTAACCGGTGTTTTTTTCCTTTTTAACCGGACCGGTTATTAACCGTAACCGGTTGTTGAAAATAACCGATTTGTACACCTCTAGTTACAGGTTATGAAATGTTATACGCATATGATTCTGGGCCTCGAATAACCTGGGCCGAAGGCCCTTTTCGGTGAAGTAACCCTTGGCGAAGAACATTTTTCGCCATGTTGTGAGTGTGACGAAGAATCTTCTTCGTTGAAGATCGGTTGTGACGAAGGACTAACGTTCGTCGAGGGGTGGTTGTGAAGAACTCTAGTTCTTCGTCAAGTGTGTTTCAAATCAAATGTGTTGTGCAACCCAAAGTTAAACATGAACGTATTACGACTAAACTTTAGATAAATATCATGTAACACCCAAACAACACAACAACACTTTAATCATTCGAATATCATACACAAGATACAACGCAAAAAGAATTGTGAAAACAGGATTTGCGAAACAAGTGATGCGTAGAGAAAAGACCTTGAAGTCTCGGGTTGTCACAGTATAGGTACCCTATATGTCACACCCCAACCGATGGCGGAAACATCGGGGCGCAACACTGAGTGAAACAGATTGTCTAGGAGAAATCCATAACAACTAGTTTTACCAAATATTTAAAGTTACGTCCCATACCATAACATACTTAGTAAATCAGTTAATACAGACATAATATCTCTAAGACAAATAAATTGTTTCGACCACTCAGAATTTACTAAGTTTGTTTCTAGACTCTCTCCTAGCTTGATTCCACAAAAGCAAGGCAAAGCACAGCATCCTAAACACCTGTCACATTCGTTAAAATAAAGTCAATACACATTGTGTAAAGGTGAGCATACAAGTTTAATAGTATAATAGATGGCAAAGACGTTTTACGCATAACCAGCATGTAACATGTAGCAAAGTGAAGCATGTAGGTTATCGAAAATGAAATATGCACAGACGTGACTGCGAGTTGTAGAATGCGCAACACATATCCCCACTGGGACACGTGAAGTAAAGCCCTTAACAACCCCTGTCCATGATAGGTGCTGAGTCCAAACTATAGTACTATCGTTACTAAGGTGTCAGGCAACAATCACTGTGTAAACATAACATACAAGTGTTCATCGAGTAACACATATAACATGCAGTAATGGTCAGCGTATAAAAGTGTTTGCGTTGTGTGTCGATTGTGATTTGAATAAGTAACGTATGTAACACCCAAAAAGTGCGTAAAGCAAAAAGGGATCGAGTATACTCTCAGATCGTGTTTAGTAAATAAACACTCTCTTGGATTGAAGGGAGCGCTGAGAGATTAGCCTGAACAGTTAACGATAGCATAAGTGAAGAACGGCGCGTGAAACGATACAAGTGAACCAAATGACGAATGGTCATCCGGTCAGATGGTCATCCGATCGGATGGCCATTCGGTCGGATTGACATTCGTTTGGGATGGATGTGTTTGTGTATGATGGATTTGAAATTTTCGTTGTAGCATTTTAAAATCAGAGAAGTATCTCTGCCTTTCAGGTCGTTCGATTGAATGGTCGTTCGATCGGAAAGCGATCCGTTCAGCGAGAAACTTCCTTGGAGAACAATGTGTTCACAGCAGGATGGTCATTCGATCGGATGGCAATCCGCTGGAACTGTTATGTCTTTTAAAAGTTTTGAAAAGTTTAAGTGATGAAGACCAAGTGCAATCCGATCGGATTGTCGTTCGTCCGATCGGACGACAATCCGTTCGACCACCTGATCGTTTGAGTCTTGAAATATTTTGCTAAGTTTTGAAAAGTTTGCGGTTTGACCGAGACGGTATGACAATGTGTTAAACAACGGAAACTCCATCAGGCCCAAGTCATCCGATCGAACATGAATCACCCTAATCCGACCAGTTAACTGTTCTTGACGGTTGTTCATGTTTAACCCGAAATCGATTGTCTCCTTGACAGGAATCAGATCTCAGACCGACACTTTACTAGAAACGAGTAGAGGGCCTGAATGAGTTCCGATTATATCGGTTTTGAGTGCATTGAGTGTAAAAGAGTTGAAAGAAAGTTATGAAACATCTTTCAATCCTTTTAATATTTGAAAACGTTTAGATCTAGATGAAATCAGTGTTAAATCATGTTGAAATCCATTAGATATGAGTTGTTCTTGGTGGAATGAGGTCAAAACTTGAAGTTCATAAGAACCCCATGATGACATCATCCTAGAACACCTCAAATCCGTTGATTTCGCGGTTAAAAGTCAAGATTCAAAGGTGAAATTGATGAAGAAGTGTGTATAGATCATAGAAGTACAAGATTTGAGTTGAAAACTTACAAGAATCGCGAGAAATCGAGAGAAAAGAGGGTTGGAGGCGCTGGTCGAACGAGAGGGCTGTCACATCACTGTTTGTGATGTGACAAGGGGTATTTATAGGTTGCCAAAAGAGGAAATGTGTGCACAAGTGTCAGATCGGATGGCAAACCGATCGGATGGCCATCCGATCGGATGGTCATCCGTACGGATGACCATTCGATCGAACGGTCATTCGATCGAAGGTTTGCCGCGAGTGGGTTTTGACGTTTCCTTTTGCGTGTTGAGCGTTGCGATGCGTTTAAGTGAGTGTCGATTAAGTGATGTGATAGATTTAAATAGTAACTACACAAATACTATATCTAACATACAATCAACATAATTAACTTGCGTTTAGTGTTTGCGATCAATTTGCGTTTCGATAGAGTTGCGATTGTGTTTTCGATTAATCACCACAAACATAAAGTAAACATGCACAAGTAACACATAAATAGCACACACACGTAAAACAATATTCAGAACACGAAATCGAGTTGCGAATGCGATTGCGATGCGATTAGCGATAAATAGATTAGCGATTAATGTCGATTAAACAACGATTATTATAGGTACTCCACATAATACAACTAAAGCAAACAATTAATAGAATTCGATTACAAGTTAAGTAAGTACAGTCAATAATTAAGCAAGGAGTGACAGATCGCAATTAGCAATCTTTTCTTCCTTTGACTTTGACTTTGACTTGTACTTTGACTTTCGAAACGCAGGGTGTTACAACTTCCCCTACTTTAGGGAATTTCATCCCGAAATTAAGGCGCAGGCATAACGAAAACTGCGGGTCTTCGCCTTCATGTCACTTTCGAGTTCCCAGGTGAACTCTACATCACGTTTGCCTTCCCAGCGAACCTTAACGATGGGAATGCGTGAGCGCCTGAGCCTCCACGAAGTGTACTGTTTCGTCCACTTGTAGGTCCTCAAGTGGCACTTGTAAATTCTGCTCGGCCAGACACTTTCTGAGGTTCGAAACGTGGAAAGTCGAGTGGACGTTGCTAAGTTCCTCCGGTAGTTCGAGTTTGTAGGCCAATTTTCTAATCCTTTCCAGGATTTTAAAGGACCCAACATATCGAGGCGCGAGCTTTCCTTTCTTGCCGAATCTGATCACACCCTTCCAAGGTGATACCTTTAGGAGTACATGATCGCCAACGTCAAATTCAAGGGGCTTGCGGCGTCTATCGGCGTAACTTTTCTGACGTCTCCGAGCTTTCAGCAGGTTGTCTTGAATTTGTAGGATCTTGTCGGTCGTTTCTTGCAGCAGCTCAGGACCGGTTATTTGCGCGTCTCCGATCTCATGCCACACAATCGGCGATCGACATTTTCTTCCGTATAATGCCTCAAACGGTGCCATTTGAATGCTAGAATGATAACTGTTATTGTACGGGAATTTGACCAAAGGTAAGTGCGCGCCCCAATTCCCACCGAAATCTATGACACACGAGCGAAGCATGTCTTCAAGGGTACGAATCATTCTTTCAGTCTGACCGTCGGTTTGGGGATGGAAAGCGGTACTCAGATTAAGAGTAGTACCGAGAGCAGATTGAAATGTTTCCTAAATACGCGAGGTAAACCGACCATCGTGGTCAGAGATGATGTCACGAGGCGTCCCGTGTCGACAAATGATCTCATCGGTGTAGATTCGGGCTAATTTTTCTACCTTAAAGTTTTCTCGTATTGGCAGAAAATGAGCAGATTTAGTCAAACGGTCAACGACAACCCAGATGCTGTCGTGACCTGATGGCGTGCACGGGAGTTTCGTTATAAAGTCCATAGCTATACTCTCCCACTTCCACATAGGGATCTCGGGTTGGACGAGTAAGCCAGAGGGTCTTTGTTGTTTAGCCTTAACTTTCGAGCAAGTCAGGCACTTCAAAACATCGATAGCGATATCTTTCTTCATGCTCGGCCACCAGTACTTGTAGCGAAGGTGCTGGTACATCTTATCGGCACCGGGATGAATAGAATATCGAGTCTTGTGGGCTTCGTCTAGCAAAATTTGTCGTAAGTTGGTACGCTTGGGAATCCAAATTTGGTCTAGATAATGGAATATCCCATTCGATTTATTCACCAACTGATCACCATTATGGAGAATCCTTTCCTTCTTCAAGGTGCGTTCGGTAAAACATGCATGTTGGGCGTCACGGATAAGAGCTTCGAGATTGTGCTGGGCTTGGATATTACGAGCGCTATGCAAATAGCTTCGTCGGCTTAAAGCATCGACAACGACATTTGCCTTGCCAGGATGATAACGAATCTCATAGTCGTAATCATTAAGAAGTTCAACCCATCGGCGTTGGCGCATATTCAGTTCCTCTTGACTCAAGATGTGTTGCAGGCTCTTATGGTCTATGAAGACCATACACTTGGTACCATAAAGGTAGTGTCGCCAAATCTTTAAGGTAAAAACAACTGCACCAAGCTCGAGATCGTGGGTTGTATAGTTCTTCTCGTGGATCTTGAGCTGTCGAGACGCGTAAGCGATAACGTTGTCCCGTTGCATGAGAACACAACCGAGACCAAGGTTTGAGGCATCGCAATAGACTATGAAGTCATCGTTTTCGTCGGGTAAAGCGAGCATTGCAGAGCATATGCTTGAGAGTTCGAAAGGCAGTCTCTTGTTCAGTTCCCCAAACAAAAGGCTTGTCTTTATGCGTGAGAGAGGTAAGCGGCACATCGATTTTAGAGAATCCTTCGATAAGTCGGTGATAATAGCCCGCTAGTCCGAGAAAAGAACGGACTTCGGACGAGTTCTTAGGTGTAACCCAACTCTTAACAACTTCGATCTTTTCGGGGTTGACGTGAATACATTGACTATTGACAATGTGACCGAGGAATTGAACCTCTTCTAGCCAGAATTCACACTTGGAGAACTTGGCATAGAGTCGATTCCCCTGGAGTAGTTTGAGAAACAAACGTAGATGCTGCGTGTGTTCGATTTTCGACTTCGAATAGATAAGGATATCATCGATGAACACGATGACGAAGCGGTCAAGAAATGGTTTGCACACGCGATTCATCAAATCCATGAAAACCGCGGGTGCGTTGGTTAAACCAAAGGGCATTACGATGAATTTATAATGGCCGTATCGGGTTCGGAAAGTGGTTTTCGGTATATCTTCCTCCTAGATTCGTAATTGGTGATAGCCTGAGCGTAAATCGATCTTCGAGAAACACGTAACACCTTGCAACTGATCAAACAAATCATCGATTCGGGGCAGAGGATAGCGATTCTTGATAGTCAGCTTATTCAACTCCCTATAGTCGATACACATCCGGAACGACCCGTCCTTCTTTTTAACAAAAAGGACTGGTGCGCCCCAAGGAGAGGTGTTAGGGCGAATGAAGCCTTTGTCAAGAAATTCCTGGAGTTGACTCGAGAGTTCGCGCATTTCGGACGGAGAGAGACGATAGGGAGATTTCGCAACAGGATTAGCTCCAGGAATGAGGTCAATACGGAAGTCGATATCACGACTTGGAGGTAAGCCAGGTAAATCATTAGGAAAGACGCTAGGAAAATCACGAACCACAGGCACCTTATCTATTGCCTTACTTTCTTTTTCTCCGCCACTACTATGTGCGCCAAGTAAAGCTTGGTATTCCTTACGAAGATACTTGCTAGCCTGGACACACGACATAAGTTAGAGTTTCTTCGACGCGACTTCACCGTAGTCACACAATTGACCACCATTCGCGAGCGAGAAACGAATCATTTTATCGAAGCAAACGACTTCAGCACGATTTTCATGAAGAAAATCCATGCCTACTATGATGTCAAAACTACCGAGCTGCATCGGAATAAGGTCGATAGGGAAGACGTGATTGTTGAGTTCAAGCGTACAATCACGTAGAACAGAATTGACAGCGACGGTTCTTCCAGTGGCAACTTCAAGATCGAACGTCGAGGGGAGATGGGCGCACTTGCGATTAAGGAGGTTTTCGAATTCAAACGATACAAAACAGTTATCTGCTCCAGTATCAAATAAACACGAAGCATATATACCATTCACAAGGAACGTACCATTAACCATGTTGTTATCTGCTTGAGCCTGACGGGCATTGATATTGAAAGCACGTCCGCGGGCTGATGGCTGCTGCTGAGGCTGCTGCGGTTGATGTTGTTGCGGCTGCTGCTGTGGCTCTTGCTTCACCACTCTGTTGGGGCATATATTTGCAAAGTGGTTGGGATCACCACATGCAAAGCAAGCTCTAGCGTGAGCAGCTGGTGGAGGAGCTTGTTGGCCTTGAGGAGCAGGAAGGAGAGCTTGTGGTGCAGTAGCTTAACCTTGAGCTGGAGCTGGAGCTTGACGTGGACCAGTACGGCAGTTGGCAGTAAAGTGGTCGTACATGTTGCAGTTAACACAGAATCTGCAAGCAATCCCAGTAGGATGATGATAGGTACAGGTAGGGCAGAGCGGGTGAGGACCAGTATATGCACGCTTAGCCGGCGGTGCATAGGTCACTCGGGCCGCTGCTTGACGGTTTTGGGGTTGCGGTTGAGCAGAAAAAGCTTGAAGCGGAGTGGCGGCTGTGACAGCGCAGTTCTTGCTACTGTTGTTGTTGTTGTTCTTTCTCTTGCGGCGGGAAGACTTCGAAGATTGCGGTGCGGCGGCGGTTTCAGCGGTGGGAGCGGCGGTCACTTGGTGAAGACTCTTCGGGGTGTTCTTGAAGTACCCAGCGAGCACTCGCTTGTCGTTTATCTCAGCAGCGAGTAGGTAGGTTTCTTCAATTGTTGTTGTCTTCGCAGCTTGCACGAAGTCAGCAACACTATCCGGTAAGGCTCGAATGTACTTCTTGATCGTGATGTCAAGTGTTGCCACCTGGCCTGGACAGATGATACTCAACTGTTTGAAGCGCGCAGTAAGACCGGCATTATCGCCACCGTCTTGCTTGATATGCCAAAACTCATTCTCCAGCTTCTGGAGCTCGTGAGGTGGGCAAAATTCCTTCATCATGAAGTCTTTTAACTCCTCCCAAGTGAGCCTAAAGGCTGCATCATTCCCATGTTTGTTCCTTTCGGCTGTCCACCATTCCAGAGCCCTGGACTGGAAGACGCCGATAGCGTTGACAGTTCGTAGGTGTTTCGGACATCCGCTCAGATGGAGCGTGACTTCGATTGAATCGAACCATTGAAACATCGCGGTAGGTCCGTCTTCGCCCGTAAAGCCTTTTGGGCCGCATGCCTTGAACTGCTTAAAGCTGAAAGTACCATTAGGCGAGTCAGTCCTTGATTCCTCAGAGGACTTGCTGGTATTTTCGTTTAGCTCACTGACAATTTGAGGGATAACTTTCGCTATTTGCTTAGCGAAGAGGGCAGCAATGCATTTGTTCTCATGATTACGACAAGCAGTGCGGGAGTGGAATGATCCAAATGACGACATTGTCTGCAACAGACATCGCCATAGGACTCAAACACTATATAAGCGAATCTCACCTCACAACATTCTTAGTACTACTAAAGCTTAGTAACACGTCTAGCACGTAATCACTTAGGGCAAGTAAACACATAGTCATGTAGGCACATAAACCACATAATCACATAAGCACAGAAACACATAAGCACGTAGAGCACCGAAACACACGAGGACATACTATATTTTGCATGTATTCACCTACATATATTATACGTATTCACCTATCATTCAAGGTTCGCGCATTCGAGAATAACGATTGCGATCAGCGAGTACACAGCGAGTAGCTTAGCGAGTAGTATAGCATAAGCGAGTAACATAGCATGCGATATTCCACAAGGTAGCAGTGATTTGTTAACGTTTTGAGGTAGATGTGCAGTGCGAGTTGTGCGTGTGCGATCAAGGGGAAAAGCGAAAAGCGCATAAATCACCAAAAATCGAAAGATATAAGCAAATAAAACCACATAAAACACATAAAGTTCACGTAAAAGCGATAAATCACAATAAATCACAGAGTCAGTGGTTGCGGGCTCAGAATCAAAACACATAAAATCAGCGATTGCGAGCTTGAAATCGAAAATAGATTGTCTTCGGCTTGATAGACGTTGACCACCCAAAGTGATTCGACTATTCTCAAGGACTTCAAGTATACGTTTTGGCCTAATGGACTGTTCTCTATCACTGACATGAGGTGAATGGCATGCATCCTTTCGGTTATTTACGCAACTCGAGTCGCTGGAACCCATCGAAACCTTGGTGAGAGTTTTGTAAAACCAAAATTGAGAGCGGAACGAGTCATCAAGGTTCGGGTTTCACCCCTAACTTAGCGACTACATTCCCGTTTGTGTGATAGGATCACGAGATTGAGGGATAAAATTTGCGTCGAAGTACGGATTTCACTCCTGATTCAACGCCAATTCTCTTGTTTATAGTAAAATGCGGGTCGAACAAGCGCTCAAATTGAGAGTTTGCGGTTTTCACACCTAGTCTCGATCTAATCACTCGTTCATTTTCGAAATAGCGTGCGATATGCGGTGTTAGTGCGAGAATAGGTTAGAGAAGTGTAGCATAAATAGGCTCGTGTAGAACCCCTACAGGGTTTGCATAAGGCGGTCTGTTGGTGCTTAGACTATAGACTAGGTCATTTCTGAGACATCGACCCGGACTAGGTCTTGTCTCGCCTAATTTCCTATAGTTATGGCTCTGATACCAATCTGTTACACCCCAACCGATGGCGGAAACATCGGGGCGCGACACTGAGCGAAACAGATTGTCCAGGAGAAATCCATAACAACTAATTTTACCAAATATTTAAAGTTACGTCCCATACCATAACATACTTAGCAAATCAGTTAATACAGACATAATATCTCTTAGACAAATAAATTGTTTCGACCACTCAGAATTTACTAAGTTTGTTTCTAGACTCTCTCCTAGCTTGATTCCACAAAAGCAAGGCAAAGCACAACATCCTAAACACCTGTCACATACGTTAAAATAAAGGTCAATACACATAGTGTAAAGGTGAGCATACAAGTTTAATAGTATAATAGATGGGGAAAACGTTTTACGCATAACCAGCATGTAACATGTAGCAAAGTGAAGCATGTAGGTTATCGACAATGAAATATCCACAGACGTGACTGCGAGTTATAGAATGTGCAACACATATCCCCACTAGGACACGTGAAGTAAAAACCTTAACAACCCCTGTCCACGACAGGTGCTGAGTCCAAACTATAGTACCATCGTTGCTAAGGTGTCAGGCAACAATCACTGTGTAAACATAACATACAAGCGTTCATCGAGTAACACATATAACATGCAGTAATGGTCAGCGTATAAAAGTGTTTGCGTTTTGTGTCGATTGTGATTTGAATAAGTAACGTATGTAACACCCAAAAAGTGCGTAAAGCAAAAAGGGATCGAGTATACTCACAGATCGTGTTTAGTAAATAAACACTCTCTTGGATTGAAGGGAGCGCTGAGAGATTAGCCTGAACAGTTAACGATAGCATAAGCGAGGAACGGCGCGTGAAACGATACAAGTGAACCAAATGACGAATGGACATCCGATCGGATGGTCATCCGGTTAGATGGCCATTCGGTCGGATTAACATTCGTTTGGGATGGATGTGTTTGTGTATAATGGCTTTGAAGTTTTTGTTGTAGCATTTTAAAATCAGAGAAGTATCTCTGCCTTTCAGGTCGTTCGATCGAACGGTCGTTCGATCGGATAGCGATCCGTTCAGCGAGAAACTTCCTTGGAAAACAAGTTCACAGCAGGATGGTCATTCGATCGGATGGTCTTCCGATTGGATGGCAATCCGCTGGAACAATTATGTCTTTTAAAAGTTTTGAAAAGTTTAAGTGTTGAAGACCAAGTGCAATCCGATCGGATTGTCGTTCGATCGGATGGCAATCCGATCAGACGGCAATCCATTCGACCACCTGATTGTTTGAGTCTTGAAATATTTTGCTAAGTTTTGAAAAGTTTGTGGTTTGACCGAGACGGTATGACAATGTGTTAAACAACGGGAACTCCATCAGGCCCAAGTCATTCGATCGAACAGGAATCACTCTTATCCGACCAGTTAACTGTTCTTGACGGTTGTTCATGTTTAACCCGAAATCGGTTGTCTCCTTGACAGGAATCAGATCTCAGACCGACACTTTACTAGAAACGAGTAGAGAGCCTGAATGAGTTCTGATTCTATCGATTTTGAGTGCATTGAGTGTAAAAGAGTTGAAAGAAAGTTATGAAACATCTTTCAATCCTTTTAATATTTGAAAACGTTTAGATCAAGATGAAATCAGTGTTAAATCATGTTGAAATCCATTAGATCTGAGTTGTTCTTGGTGGAATGAGGTCAAAACTTGAAGTTCATAAGAACCCCATGATGACATCATCCTAGAACACCTCAAATCCACTGATTTCGTGGTTAAAAGTTAAGATTCAAAGGTGAAAATGATGAAGAAGTGTGTATAGATCATAGAAGTACAAGATTTGAGTTGAAAACTTACAAGAATCGCGAGAAATCGAGAGAAAAGAGGGTTGGAGGTGCTGGTCAAACGAGAGGGCTGTCACATCACTGTTTGTGATGTGACAGGGGGTATTTATAGATTGCCAAAAGAGGAAAGGTGTGCACAAGTGTCGGATAGGATGGCAAACCGATCGGATGGCCATCCGATCGTATGACCATTCGATCGAACGGTCATTCGATCGAAGTTTTTCCGCGAGTGGGTTTCGACGTTTCGTTTTGCGTGTTGAGCATTGCGATGCGTTTAAGCGAGTGTCGATTAAGCGATGCGATAGATTTAAATAGTAACTACACAAATACTATATCTAACATACAATCAACATAATTAACTTGCGTTTAGTGTTTGCGATCAATTTGCGTTGCGATAGAGTTGTGATTGTGTTTTCGATTAATCACCACAAATATAAAGAAAACATGCACAAGTAACACATAAATAACACACACACGTAAAACAATATTCAGAACACGAAATCGAGTTGTGAATGCGATTGCGATGCGATTAGCGATAAATAGATTAGCGATTAATTTCGATTAAACAGCGATTATTATAGGTACTCCACATAATACGACTAAAGCAAACAATTAATAGAATTCGATTACAAGTCAAGTAAGTACAGTCAATAATTAAGCAAGGAGTGACAGATCGCAATTAGCAATCTTTTCTTCCTTTGACTTTGACTTTGACTTGTACTTTGACTTTCGAAACGCGGGGTGTTACAATATAGGCCTATAGACCTATACAAGACCTATATGAGAGTTGTACTACACTTACGATTTGATACAATACAATACGATACGAGACTATAGGATACGATACAACACTCGTATAGGCTTGTAGTGTAGTATAGGTCTCGTATAGGACTATAGGTGTGGTTTAGGTCCCGTATAAGCCTATAGGCATATACAAGACCTATAGGGGACCTATACGAGACTACTAATATACATTATATGATACAATACAATACGATGTTATAAGATATGGTACAACACCCGTATAGGCCTATAGGTGTAGTATAGGTCCCGTATAGGACTATACGTGTGATTTATGTCCCGTATACACCTATACAATACCTATACGAGAATTATACTACACTATAATATACGATATGATACGATACGATATGATACGATACAATACGATATTGTGACAACCCGCAACTTCAGGTTACTACTTTAACCTTACCACAGTTAATTTAATCATACATTCATAGCACTGCATTTAACTAGGGTTAGTTAAATGAGTCTATGTTGGTAATTCAGGGAATTATCGGAACACACACATGATAACTCTCGAACATTGGTGACTAACGCGAATAATAATTATAAACGGATGGTTTATACGAAATTGATGTGCTGCATGACAAATACGTGAACTATATGCTTTAATTGTAAATTACATGTTATTATGTGATTCTTGTGCACAAGTTATTTTATTAGGGGGTGTTTAGAGTTATTTGTGGAATTCTAAAAAACTACTCAAAACCCTAATCTCCCCACAAACTTCACTACAGCAGTTGTTTTCTCCAAATCATTTCTCTGATCTTTTAGCCATACAAGTTTCACACAAATCATCAATCTTTGATCTTTCCAATTCTCCTAGAACCATCTCTATATCAATCTAAAGGTAAGTGTTCATGCTTTGAGTTTTTAATCGTGTTCTTTTGATTTCAATGCAAAACCCTAGACATCCAAACAATCTGTGTTTTTGCTTCATGATTGATGATGTATGATAATTGTTGTTGTCACACCCTTAAAATCCACGAGCGAAGTATTACCGCGAGGCGTGTGACTGACCAGGATCAAACCACCAATCATACTGAACATTTAATTAAAGTGAAGTAAAGTAAAATAAAACCATAGCAAACTAAACGTTTAAAGTTCACCAAACCAAAATCCAAAACCAAATTTAAAAGTTAGCGGAAGCGTAAAGTTTAAAACCCATAAATAATTTAAAACATACGCTTCCTTGCCACAACGACTCCTTCTCCATGCAAGCTGCTGCAAAAACCTAACGACCTGCAAAGCATGTGGGAACGTGTCAACAAAAAGGTTGGAGAGTTCACAGTTGGTTGTCTGTTTTAATGTTGTTTCAAAAACCATGAGTTGTTAAGTTGTTTCGAAAACCAAAAGTTATCCAGTTCCATGTTCCCATAACCATATACCGTGGGGGCTACCCCATGTTGTAAATCACTAGACCCGTTACCATATCGATTACTGACTTAAGTCATGTTTATGTGCCATGCGTAATGTCTATCATCATTGACAAGTGCCCAAGTACATTAGTCCATTCCCGTCCTCTGCAGCACGGTGTGAGGCTTGTCAGACCTAATAGCGCTATTTAACTAATGACCCATTCGCCAATGGCCCGACGATTAAGTCGATATAAAAATTAGGGACTTCATGATAGAGTTGTTGTCTAGTAAGTTTAAGGTTGTCCTACCCAAGGAGTATCGAGGTACGTATTCTACCCAAGGAGAATACGCAGGTTGCATCCCACCCAAGGGGGATAGTTGTTGTTCCTTAACCCGTTCCCAAACCACCGGGAATCCCATGCTTTGTAGAAAAGTGTGAACTCACCTTTGATTGCTCGGTTGGACTCTAAAAATAGCTAACAGTCAAAGTTAGTCAACCACGTCCTAGTATGATTACCATTTAGTTCATTAGTGTTTTCAAATAAAGTACGAAGTTCCTACATGCATCTACCACATAACATGCACTTACTTTGACAGTTCACGCCCATATACACATTCCACCTATAACTACTCAAGAGCAAGCACACCATACTTCACATAACACTTTCATTGACATATAACAAGTTGGATCATTATCAGATAACCTAACCGACATTTAGACACGCAAATCACTACTTATATTGTTTCAGCTTTAACATCCAAAACTGGGCTGTTTTTGGGTATTTTAATAAAATAGTTAACTTGTTTCAAAAATTCTCAAAACTTTACAGAATGTTCTAAACGGTCCAAATACGATTGTGTAAAAACTCGGGATCCAATTCACTACCAATTATTTTATAAAAATCATTTACCAGGCTGCAATCAGATTCGTCACTTTCTGACTGCAGTCCATGAAAAAAATCATTTAAAATTCATAGTAAGTCAGATTAACGAAATTCCAGTTGGAGAATTACCATGACACCCGTGGCCATCTACTGTATGAATTTCAAGACCTAACTTTATCCAGATTTTATGTTATGATGAAAAACATAACAAACATTTTCTACAGAAAAAACACAGCTTTTGCTGCTGTACAAAACGGACCTTTAAAAATAGCAAACGACCTCGAAAAAATATGATTCCAGCGCCATTTGAATCGTTTTTCGAAAGCATATAATTTAGACTTCAGAAAATCATTTTTTCAATTTATAACTGTCCGTTTACAGCCAACTGAAGTTGGTTGTTTTCATCAATCAGCATGCAGTTTTACATTTAAACGACACCAAAACGCGTGTAAACGACCCCGACTCTTCCTAATAACAACCAACAGCAAGCTAATCATCAATTACCATCTAACCATATCAATAATCACAAAACCCTAATTATAAACATCATGATTTTCACCAAAAACGCAGCCAACAATCATTTACGCATACATATCATCGACTAGTTCAAGAAATCACATACTCAACCGAAATAAATCATGCAATATCAAAACCCTAGCATGTTAACTAAAAATCACAGCCATGTATCTACAAAAAATCACACCAAGAATCACAATCCAAATCAAGAATACTAACCTTGGAGCAAGAGAAGGGATTACACGGAAGTGAAAGGCGAATTAAGAAGCTGAACTGAGGAGCTAGGGTTTGCGCAGAGAGGGGAGGGGGGGGGGGGGCTCCTGGTCGATGCACACAAGTGTGTTTAGGGTTTCTTGTTTGATTTTTCTTGTCCCCTAATCCAAATACGTATAATTAAAACACATGGAAGTTGGGCTAATGGGCTACAAGGAACATGGGATGTGGGTTTGGGCTTTATATTTTGAATAAGGGGACAATGGTGGGGTTGGGCCTATAAATGGCGCAAGAAGGGGAAGGGGTGGGCTTGGGTTGGGTTTTAATAGGTAGCGGTTTCGCACTAAGCGACGGTTTCGCAAGATTCATGAACTAATTAATTAAAACGTTGCGTATCGTGGAATAATATTTTACAATGCTTCGATTCACAAAATAACGTATTCCAACATTTCAGTTTCGGGTTTTGGTTTCACATAATTCACATTACACATTACCAAGCACACAATCGTTCCAATAAAATTAATCACCAATTCAATTCATTTAACGTATATGAAATTTCACCGTAAAACGATAAGTTCAAGAATTTACACGAGTTGTCACAGTTGTAGACTAAATGATTATTTGATGGTTAATGATATCAGGGACATGATAGAACTGTTAGAATGATTAATTTGATTCCTGGCATTGTTGATTTCTGTGTATCTGGGGGTTTCTGTTCGTGAAAACATTGAAGAATGAAAGTTCTGAATGTCAGACTTTGTGAAGTCACAAAGTTTGTCTGTATTTATGAAAGAATAACATTGTCCGCATTTGTAGTTTTAGATTGTCCGCACTTGTGATTTAAGGAGTTGTGCGCACTTGTGATTGAATGAGTGTCCGCACTTGTTCTTTTATTTGAATGATCCGAACTTGTTAGAGTTGTTATGGTCCGAACTTATGGTTTCAAAATTGGTCCGAACTTACCTTTCTTATTACATGTCCGCACATAAGGAGTGCACATAGGTCCGCAATTACTTGTAATTCAATGATCCGCACTTAGGTTGCCTTAAAATGATCCGCATATATAAATTTTAGGTGTGGTCCACACTTGTTGATTAAATATAGTGGTCCGCACTTATAACTATTAATAAAGTCTGAAATTAAATTGATGTTACCATGTCTGAATTTAAGATATTACAAAGAATGTCCGCACTTGAAATTAACCCTGTTCGCACTTGTTGAAGTGTGACTTTGTCCGTGCATTGGTTGAAGTGTAGCCTTGTGTGCATTTATATATAATATGTATATAAGTTGCCCGAATTTAAACATGTCCGAACATATAAATAAAAGTGGTCAGGATTTCCTTATTGTTGCCCGAAGTTATGTGGGAAATCCTGAAAGTTATGATTTAAGTAATAGGGTCCGACATTGTGCATTCTATGTGTAATCTGTGTTACGAGTTTTATATCTATATAAGTGTCTGAATTGGTTGATGTCCGTGTATCTTAAATCACCAATTATCGCCATCGACTAGGGAACTCATTGTATGTGCTCATGTTAAAAATTGTTAACTTAATCACGCAAAACACAAGGTTGTTTGGACAATGAGGGTAACTACGTACACATGCTCATGTTTACTTTACATTAGGGAGCGTGTAACGGACCTAATACTTAACGCGTAAAGGCACGTTAACATACCGAGCAAACTAAGGTGAGTTCACTACTCTTTCACAAGCATTCGTCCCGGGGAGACAAACTAATATTCCTGGGAGGAATACTTTTAACTGCTTTTTCACGAAAGTCCCTACTTACATACCAAGCTAGTTGTCTGGGAGGCAACGGGGTATTAGTTGTTAGCGCTATTAGGCTTGACAAACCTCACACCGTACCTGGGAGGACGGGCGTGAACTAATGACCTTAACACTTTGATCAATGATGATAGACATTGATGATGGCACTAAAAACGAACAGTCAATCGGTACAGAGTTTATTATTCGTAACATGTTTTTAAACTAAACACTTACATGATTTCGTTAAACAAAAATGTGAACTCGCCAACTTTATGTCGACAAACTTTTCTGCATGCGTGTAGGTCGTTAGAAGTCTTCATGGAATGGAGCTTACAATCAAAGGAGCTAAGGATGTCATGGGTCATGTCGTTTATTAACACGTCAAATGTTATGCTATGTTTTATGAACAATTTGATTTCAATTACTTAGTACAATTTCAAATGCTTTCGCTGAACGTATACTTGTTAAATCAGATGTTTTAAAATGCATGTTTCATGTTGAATGAGATTTAGAGTTTATTATTTTACTGTTAGTTCAATGTGATTAGTGGCTAGATCCTGGTACATCACAAGCCTCGCGGTGAGATCCGCATGTGGTATTTTGGGGGTGTGATAGATACAATATGATCCAACACCTGTATAGTATCGTATAGTGTATCGTATCCTATAGTATCGTATCGTATAGTGTATAGTATAAGTCTCGTATAGGTCCCTTATAGGTCTTGTATATGCCTATTTGTGACAACTCGAGATTTCAACGCCTTTCATTTGCGCATAACTCGTTTCACAGTTCATTTTATGTTGTATCTTGTGCATGTTATTGGAATGATTAAAGTATTGTTACGCTTGAGTGTTGCATGAAAACTTAAGTATTGTGTATGGTTATAATTATGTTTAACCCTGATTGAGAAACACTCGACGAAGAGTAGTTCTTCGTCACAACCAACCTTCGACGAAGGTTGACCCTTTGTCACTCTCACATCATGGCGAAGAATATTCTTTGCCAAGGGGATACTTCGCCGCCAAGGGGATACTTCGCCGAAAAGGGGTCTTCGGCCAAGACTATTAACGCCTAGAGTGGCCCGACTGTTATTTTATAATTATGCGTATAACTTATCATAACTCGCAACTGCCAATCCCACAAACCCTAAGGCTCTCTCTCTCCCTCTCGAAACTGACGGCAGCCCTTGTTGGAGCTCTTTCTCTCGTTTGTCCTAGCATATCATCGTGTACTCACAATCCTTCGGTTAGTATGTCTATCATTAATTTAACATACGTTCCTTGGTGTTTTGTTTATGTGTACCGATGGGTATGTTGAAACAACAGAAAGAATTGATGAATCTGATTGTGTGGTTGTCGATGAACTAGGGTTTCATAGTTAGAAGATGTTTGTGCTATTTGATCCTACTGAATATTGATGTTTGAATGATGAATTCTTGTGATGATCACATAATGAGTCATGTTGATGATAGTAATCATTGAATGAATGGATGTTCATAGAATAGGGTCATGATTCTGAGAAATTGGTGATGATGATGATAAATTGCAAGTTGATAATGCCAGTAATTCAATCTGAATGTTTTATGAGCTAAATTGTGTCATTTGGTTTGCTAACTGTTGTTACGGGATTAATGGGAATCAAAGAAGGAAATCATAACCCTCTGTTGATATGCTCGACGAAGAATGACCCTTCGCCACTAGGATTCTTCGCCGTACTCAACCTCAACGAAGATTAGACCTTCGCCAAGGTGATCCTTCATCGCAACATTCCCAAACGAAGAATGGTCCTTCGTTGGAGGATTCTTCACCAAGGACGCATTTCATGAAGAATAGATTCTTCGTGGAGATGCTGTATGTGTATAAATAGAACATAACAGTTTAGGATGTATAGGATGTTGGATACTTGTGTTTATAAATTTCTATTGGTTGCATGATAGTAATGCCGACTAAGAATGAGAAATCTGATCTGATACGTGTGAATAGCAAACTTGCGTGTTAAATATTATTATACGTTATGCACATGGGATGTGGACTTATATGAGGACTGGGTACTTGATACGGGATATACGGTGATCTTGTGATAGATGCAATCTGTGAAAATACGAGCACTTTTATGTGATTGACATGCATATGAAACCCTTTCACTTGTTATGTGACTTTATGAGAAACGTTAGGGATCAATGGAATTGCATGATTAACGGTTGCGACTCATATAAGGACATGTGTTTTACTTGTCTGCTACTTGTGTAACGTGTACGATGGATACGTGATATGTGTGAACATTATACTAACTATTCTTGGTAACCACGGTAGGGTATGGTTGACCAACTTGGATTGGGTAATGTAATGTAACATACCGAGCAATCTAACGTGAGTTCATTTCTCTTGAGCATGCGTCCCGGTGGGTGGGACAGTCAAATGGGTATTCATGAGAGGAATAAGTCTTTTGGGTAAAAACTGGAATGTTGGATAATACACTCAATTCCTATCACCATTAAGTCCCATCTTGTTTGTTACCTGAGAGGTAATGGGGTATTAATTGATAGCACTATTTAGGTTTGGCACCCTCACCCCATACCTGAGAGGACGGGTGTGAACTAATGACCCAGTCATGACTAATGCTTAGATAGCGGCATTGGGGAAGGGCAAAAATAATCAGGAGCCATCTTGTACGGTACTCGAGTTATTATCAACATTACTTTCGAAATTGTTATTAAACTGGATTAAACACTTAGTAACCAACGTTTTCATAAAACTGTGAACTCATCAGCGTTGTCTGATACACTTGTGTGCATGCTCGCAGGTTATAGATATGTGTGGATGTGGAACTTGCTGTCTGGGATGCTGGAGTGGTCATGGGTCGAGATACATGGAAACTTGAAACAAGACTAGTAGGTTACTGATGCGTGCAAAATGCAACATATAAATTACATCAATTGTGGCATAAAACTAACCCTTTTTTAGTACTAATGTTGGAAAAAGTGTGTTTTTGTCTTCCTTTTGTATTTTCAGGATTAAATGAGCTCAAATTAACAAAAGAAGCAAAAAGGCAGCTAAATCTAACATAAATACAAGAAAAGGAACAAACGTGGCATGCCCAACCTCTTCGAAAGCATCTTCCCAAGCAAAACAAGAGAACAGAAGGCTGAACACGCCCCGTGTTCAGTGAATACGGGGGCGTGCCCAAGTGTCAGCATAAAAGACAAAGTTGTAGAAGCTTCCATCGCCCACCACGAGGCCGTGCTCAGCGGACACGGGGCCGTGGTCAACTATAAGATTCGCAGAATCCAGGCAAATGTTGATGGTACAGATATGCTTCTGCACACGGGGTCGTGCCCAGCGGACACGGGGCCGTGGTCAACTAATGCAGACAAAAGCAATTAATGAAGACAGAGAAGGATGTGGACACGGGGCCGTGCCCGAGCTTCTGTTCAGCCTATAAATAGGAGTGCTTGGCTCAAGCTCAAACCATCCCTTGGCACACCACCCCTCTCACACTTCACCCACCACCCACCACCACCATAACACCATCATCCACCACCATCATCCATTGTCCATCATAGAGTGTGTGAGTCGTCTCGGGATCCAAGATAAGAGTTCTTGACAATCAAGACCATGTTTGCCTAAGTCTCTTACATCACTTGGTGAAGACAAAGTGTCTAGTGTAATACTTTTTATTTTTAATCTTTTCGCACTTTTTAATTGGTTATGTATTAATGACTTTAATAACTAGTTTCTTATGTTGAAGGTGATTCTTCCTTATCGTTTGTCCGTGGTGTCTTGGCATTATTTTACTGTCTATATAAAATAAAAGATTTTCACCATTCATATCTCCACGGTCTATATGGAGGTATGTTGGCTACCTGGTCGGGGGTTAAGGGAACGGTTTGGTAAGAGTCTTGCCATTGTTCAGTGTATAGATCCTGCAAAGGACCTGGGTCAAATTTAGTAGGACCTCCTTCAATACTTAACGGTATTGGATGGCGGGGGTCCAAACTCTTTGATTCCCTCATAAGTTAAACTACTATTAAAACTGTAACACCTGTGTCATTTCAACCATCAAACAAATGCCAAACCAATGAAATATTTTATTTCATACTTTGGACTTGTATAAATATGTGTATCTTTTGCACATATCAACTCTTGTTCGATTTCAAACTCTAAATCGCTTTCTGGAAGGTTATACGCGCACTAATGCGTAAATATAACCAGTTTAATCCAACGAACACTCCGGAATAGTGAAATAGGCTTAACATACCTTGAATAACCTTTACATAACTTATATATAAGTTTTGGAAGGTTTGGTGTGGTGAAATCAAGTTAAATCGCTTACAGGGACTAAAGTTGACAAACTGCGAAAGTATGCCAATTTGAACTGTAACAGACATTCCGGAACATGACCATAAGTTAAACACACCATAAATATCCTTTACATATCTTAGAAATAGGCTTTAATGGGTTCGGTGTGCTAAAATAAACTTTTGGGTCATTCAGGGACTAAAAGTGTAAAAAAGTGCACAAGTTTGCATTTTCGCGCATAACTTACGTTCTGAATACATCCGGACATCCAAAAATTTATGTAAGCACTAAAATATTTTATTTTAGTGTTCGCCATAAGAAAACATGCAGAAACTCAGTTTTTCGCATTCGGGACCAGATTCGATGTATTAGCCGTTGTTTAATTCACAACCACACATTCTAAACATGCTTAGTCAGCGGATAAGGATGGAATTTAGGCACCATAACCTTGCAACACATGTATGGATGGAATTTAAGGCACGTTTTCCATGAAACGATCTTAACGGTTCGGGTATTCCTATAAATACCCCATACCCCCCATTGCTAAAATCACTAGAATTCTGATTTGAGAACCTCTAAGTTGAAACTATTGTTTCATACCTGAGATTCTTGAATCGGGATTAGCATTCGGGGACCCTTCGTAAGTATTCTTTCGTTCTTTTCCTTATTTTATTGCTTTTCGAGTCCGAAAGTCAAACTTTGTTTGACTTTCAGCGTTGACCAGTAATGGTCAATGCGAAGTTCTTTTGAACTTCGCAACGTGAGTGTAATCACGTTGGTCATAGTCCCTTGGGACTATGCCCACTGATTACCACGTTGTCTAGGGTCGTAGGGTAAGCGATCTGATGAATCGCTTATACCTCGAACCCAACCCAGTTTGGTCGATCATTAGGATCCGACCAAACACATTAGGTGACCATAGTAGGTAGGGAATAACCTTCCGAGGTTATACCCTATGGTCACATCGTTTAAGTAGTTGTATGATAGGTAGTTTATATGCCTTAGGTAAATTACCAGAATACCCTTTTCATGTATAATTGGTAATTAAGCATATGTAACCTAAACTTTTGTCACATAACTGATTATGTAACATGTTTAGGCATATAACACTTGTCATAGGACTAGTTAGACGGTCCGAACGCGTTTCACGCAAACGACGCGTTAAAGTAGCATAAGCTACCTAAACGGGTCGTAGACACTTAGGTTAAGTTTCATTTAGTATGTAGGCTTTGTTAAACCAAATGACACGAGTCTCTACACTCGTTTGGTTTACAAACCCTAATGCTACCCAATCTTCCGATCTAGGTCCGGTTTATTAACATAGTTACCTATACTAGGTGCCGTTTGATATCCGCGATCTCTAGCATTGTTTAGTTGTCACTCCAAAACTACTGAGCAATCTCAGGTGAGTACATAGACCCCTCTTTTACTGTTTTCCAAACTGTTTTGGGGTGGAACACATGTGCCTACTTGTTACTTTCATGCTTTCCTGTTTTAACATCATATGCTACTATGTTCGTTAGTACATTATAGTACATGATTTTATGACATTTCATGCTAGGTGTGCCCAATTGTGTGCATTACTTAGTACATCGTTTTACATGACATTTTGACATAGACATTTGACATAGACATTTCGGCATAGACATTTTAACATGATTGACATTTGATCATGCATTTCCCACAAAACATAACTTTGATTTAAACCAAGATTTACTTCAATACTTTGTTTTTGTGCATATGGTTTAGTTGAGACATTTCACTTGCCATACATGACATCTTGACATAGACGTTTGACATGGATATTTGACATAGACATTTGACATGGATATTTGACATAGACATTTTGATATGATTTACATCTTGACATGAACACTTTGACATATTACCCAATACATTTGACAATTGATTTAGACATAGACTTCTTACATTGGTTGGTTTGGTTTGATTAAATGATTAAGTAACGATGCGTGTGTAATATGATACAAGCATGGTGGATACGCCGCTGGTACTTCCTATATATAAGTGTTTGTATGGTATTACATATCGTAGCGTTATTTGAATCATTTCAGTTTGAGACATAGAACATTTTATACAAATAACATACTTTTCACAAGACATTGTTTTACAAACAACTTATCTTATACAAACTCATCTTACATGGTTATTTATTTAACCATACATTATTCACTTATTTATACATATCATCTGAACTCATTGTTTTTCAAATGATTTACAGAACAAAGCAAATTACAAGGTTCATGACTAAACATTTTCTCAAACATAAGTCATGAAACCTATTTTCACAAAACCTATGTATCTCACAGGCATTTTTATGCTGACGTACCTATTTTCACATGTGTTTTTCAGGAACTGTTGCATAAGATGATCAAGATACACATAGGCAGTCTTGGGCTTTAGTGACAATAAAAGATGCAAGACTAGTTAATTATGTTGTATTTCCTTGTTTGTTAAGACATTGTAACACTTGTAATCAATAAAACGAAACTTCAATTGCCATGGATTTGAAACAATTAATTCTGTTACAACACTCCCCGACATTTCCGCCACGTTTTGTATGTTCTACGTGGTCTGGGTGTGACAGAAAAGATGGTATCAGAGCCAATGGTTATAGGGAATTAGGTTATTAGTAATGCTTTGACCTAGTCTATAACCTTTCTAGGACCCTAACGCGAGTTTACTTGCGTTTAGTCATAAAACAATACCGTCACCTATCCTTAGGCGACGACCACAATAAGAACATAAATTTCAAAACCGCTTTGAAAACTAATCATCTGTTCTAGGATGATTGATTATAAGGTTTTGAACTCTCTATTATATGGTTTTGAACCCCTTTGAGTTTTCAAAATCTCGTCAAGGTTTTGGGTTTTAAATAATGTGAACATGTGCAAACTGGAAGGGTGAATGCCTGTATTCTGGGTTTTCTGTCTAGGCAAGCACTTCGTATACATCTCATCAGACGCGAGACCAGTTGTGCTTACCTGGGAATTCTTGGGATGAGTGTTCACTTATAGGCGAGCATGTCTTCGCGATACATTATTTTTGACCTGCTTACTTTGATTAGTCATTGTCTCATTTGTTTGCCTTTGGTAACAAACAAATGGTCACAATCTACATGCCTTGTCATTTTCTTTTGACTATCTTTCGCTTGTTTCCTCCTATACCTTTTGTTATCTTCAAGATGCTTCTTCATCGCAACGACAATGTCCGAACCAGGTGCTGCAATTACCCAGCGAATAGGCGACTTACTCCAGAGGACCGTTGACTTAGCTATCACCATGACACGCCTCAGGGATGAAGCTGTATAAGGGAACTGCTCCTTGGTGCAATCAGTGCCATCGTCATTATTCAAATCAAATACCATGTTACAAATGTACCCACGGTGGACGATGGAGACATTTGGTTAACATGTGTCGCTTTGCTGTTCAAAGCAAAGCAGTTGCAAACCCTGTTGCTACTTAACCTTCAAGTTCTACTTCATATGTCGCCTTGGCATATCTAGCGCCTCAACCTCATGAACTTTCTACTTTGTGTATCGACTTAAGCACGCCTAGTGCAAGGTGTCGAAGCACCTCTCGTTACACAAATTTCAAAATCCATAAAGGATCTTTCTATCCTCATAATCAGATCCTTGTGGATGAATATCACTCAAATCAGAGCCCTTAATTGAATTATTCGTATGCCTTAATACGTACATTACCATTCAATAAGGACAAAGCCGAATTCTTATTTAGATCTTTCTATCTTCAAGGATGGATTCTTGAAATGATTAAAGTGCCATAGAAATCCACGAATTGGATTCCTGGTGTGCTTTAGGTATCCGCGTCCAAAGATAACAAATTAATAACCAAGTTAAACAACTATGTGATTATGTGCTTATGTGTTTCCTTTTATGTTTTTGGTATAATCCAAGTTTTGTTATCCAAATCCTCGTAGAATCTTCCATATCTTTGTATAAGGAAATTCAAAGTAGGATATCCAAAGGTACTATATTAAATCCTCAAAGGGATTTTACGTAATAGTAAAGACCCTCGGATTATATGGTACCATTCCATAATTAGACCCTGAGAGGTCTAGGTAAACAGATTGATCCAAAAATCTGGTTAGGAATATCATGTGATGATATAGCTGAAAGGACTCCTTGGTGGCCTAATTTAAAAGGATCCTTTGTTGATCTAATTAAAAGGACCCTATGGTAGTTTAGTCACACTCATCATCAGGTTTGATTTTTCCTCCCCTTCACATTTCAGACAAATTGTGCGGACTATGCAAGGAATTGCGTAATTATGGATGCATACATAATTATGAAATTCAGTGCACGGAAACCACAGCAAATTTTGTCATGTGTCTAGAGACTATTCCGTTCATTTTTGTTTCTGAAGATGTAAAATGACTATTCCGTTCATTTTTGTTTCTGAAGATGTAAAATGACTATTCCGTTCATTTTTGTTTCTGAAGATATAAAATGACTATTCCGTTCATTTTTGTTTCTGAAGATGTAAAATGACTATTCTGTTCATTTTTGTTCATTTTTGTTTCTGAAGATGTAAAATGACTATTCCGTTAATTTTTGTTTCTGAAGATGTAAAATGACTATTCCGTTCATTTTTGTTTCTGAAGATGTAAAATGACTATTCCGTTCATTTTTGTTTCTGAAGATGTAAAATGACTATTCTGTTCATTTTTGTTTCTGAAGATGTAAAATGACTATTCTGTTCATTTTTGTTTCTGAAGATGTAAAATGACTATTCTGTTCATTTTTTTTTCTGAAGATGTAAAATGACTATTCTGTTCATTTTTGTTTCTAAAGAATGCCTGTTGAGAATAACTCTGTTCATTTTTCATTTCTGAAAAATGTTCGTTAAAGAGAAATTACAGGATTACGTCTTGTTCATCTTTGATGGTTATTTAACACAAAGTCACAAATAGACTCCTACGAATTAATTTCGGGACGAAATTTCCTAAAGTAGGGGAGACTGTAACACCTGTGTCATTTCAACCATCAAACAAATGCCAAACCAATGAAATATTTTATTTCAGACTTTGGACTTGTATAAATATGTGTATCTTTTGCACATATCAACTCTTGTTCGATTTCAAACTCTAAATCGCTTTCTGGAAGGTTATACGCGCACTAATGCGTAAATATAACCAGTTTAATCCAACGAACACTCCGGAATAGTGAAATAGGCTTAACATACCTTGAATAACCTTTACATAACTTATATATAAGTTTTGGAAGGTTTGGTGTGGTGAAATCAAGTTAAATCGCTTACAGGGACTAAAGTTGACAAACTGCGAAAGTATGCCAATTTGAACTGTAACAGACATTCCGGAACATGACCATAAGTTAAACACACCATAAATATCCTTTACATAGCTTAGAAATAGGCTTTAATGGGTTCGGTGTGCTAAAATAAACTTTTGGGTCATTCAGGGACTAAAAGTGTCAAAAAGTGCACAAGTTTGCATTTTCGCGCATAACTTACGTTCTGAATACATCCGGACATCCAAAAATTTATGTAAGCACTAAAATATTTTATTTTAGTGTTCGCCATAAGAAAACATGCAGAAACTCAGTTTTTCGCATTCGGGACCAGATTCAATGTATTAGCCGTTGTTTAATTCACAACCACACATTCTAAACATGCTTAGTCAGCGGATAAGGATGGAATTTAGGCACCATAACCTTGCAACACATGTATGGATGGAATTTAAGGCACGTTTTCCATGAAACGATCTTAACGGTTCGGGTATTCCTATAAATACCCCATACCCCCCATTGCTAAAATCACTAGAATTCTGATTTGAGAACCTCTAAGTTGAAACTATTGTTTCATACCTGAGATTCTTGAATCGGGATTAGCATTCGGGGACCCTTCGTAAGTATTCTTTCGTTCTTTTCCTTATTTTATTGCTTTTCGAGTCCGAACGTCAAACTTTGTTTGACTTTCAGCGTTGACCAGTAATGGTCAATGCGAAGTTCTTTTGAACTTCGCAACGTGAGTGTAATCACATTGGTCATAGTCCCTTGGGACTATGCCCACTGATTACCACGTTGTCTAGGGTCGTAGGGTAAGCGATCTGATGAATCGCTTATACCTCGAACCCAACCCAGTTTGGTCGATCATTAGGATCCGACCAAACA
>JARYGA010027725.1:0-40136 GCA_030545235.1 Helianthus tuberosus
AATCGAATAAGAAGTTCCATTGTGTTGCAAAAGAACCAAAATATCTTCCTTTACAGCTTGTTGTAATAGACTTAGCATCATTTTATCATCTTTGTATTTCTTTCTATTTTCTGCACTCAGATCTTTAATAGCAATAATCTCTTCGTCATCATTCATCGGTCTAACGTATTTCGTCTCGACACATTCCCAAGCATCTAGAAAATTTGCTTGTACCCAGTTCTCAAAACGTCCTTCCCAACCTTTATACTCCTCGATGTTCATGAGCTTAGGCGGTTTTTTCATGAGCTTAGGCGGTTTTTGCTGAGTTATACAACTTGCGATTATTTGATTGATAGAGTTTATCCTACTGTTGCAGGTCTTGAAGCTTTTCAAGATAAAAAGACGGAAGATACGGATACTGGTAAGAAACAAAGTGTCAAGTATAACAAGTGTCCGCCTCCGATCTGGGAAAGTTATTCTCCCAGAAAGCCAAATGAGGAACGATTAAAAAAGGCAGTCAACATAAAGTTAAAGTCTGAAACCATTGATGAGTTACCAGAAAACATTGACGTCACATTCACAGCGTCTGACACTGATCATGAGTCTGAGTTATTAAAGAAAGTGGTCGATCAGGTGTTGGATATGGATGAAGAGTCAAAGTCTGTACGATCGTTTTCAGACCCGAACGAGTCGATCAGAAGAGTTTTACTCAATACGAAAGGCGGAAACAGACGTATCGAGGTCAATTCAGCTAGTATATCACATTAAACTGTCGTATTATTGATATAATGACGTTTTATAGCGAGACAACACTTCGGCAGCACTTCGTTGCACAAACCGGAAAGATTGAATGTAATTTCGCTTGGAAGACCTATATATAGAGTTCTGATTCCGCTTGAATGTGTCAAGGTGCATTTCAAGCGAAATTAACCTAGGTGATTTCGCTTGAAACTGCACAAGACTCTTTCAAGCGGAATTACCCACTTCAAGCGAAATTACCACAAACACACTCTAAAACCTCCTATTTTCTCGTACAACGCACCCTGATCTAACAACTCTAATACTAGACTCGATACAAGACGAAGTTGACAGACGCATGCACCAAAAAAGTCAGAGTCAACATCTGAAAGTTTGAATTCATCAGACAAAAGTCCGAGTTCACCGGTTAAACGGGTTTACAATAAAGAATTTATGTTATCAAAATCTAATTTGAATGACGAAATATTCAAAGTTGCATATACTTTGAATGATTCTGATAAATTATTTTCTGATGAAGAATTTCCAATAAGAAGTGTCAAAACTGAAATGGTCAAACAGGTTTTCAAATTAACGGAAATTAATGTTTCTGAAATAAAAGATTTAAATCTTGTTGAAAAACCTAAAAAATGCACTTCAAGAGTTCAACAGAGATTGAACAAGAAAAAAGGTTACAGTTCTGGTTCAGGTTTTCAAAAGAAACCAAACCATAACAGTAATTTCAAAAAGAAGGGATTGGGTTTTATTCCATCTGAAAATTATAAACATGAGAAAAATTATAAACCAAAAACTAAATTTGTTTCAGGTACAAGTTCAGAAGAAGAAGAGAAGAAACCATTCTGGAGACAGTCAAACAAAGAGTTTCTTGCTGAAAGAGAGAAGAATTTGTTGAAAAAATATGCACCAAGAGTTGACAGAAGAACCTGTTTTAAATGCCAAGAAATTGGACACATTGCTTGGAATTGCCTAAAGTTCACCAACACAAAACAGGGAGTTTCTTTTAACTCTAAAATGAAGAAAAAATGTGTTGATCAAAAAGAACAACCAAATGAAAATTTTAAAGTGTTCAAAGATTCGACTTTCGAAGTTGGAGAAAGTTCGAAACGTTTTTACAAAAGAAAAGTCGATTTGAACAAACAAAAATGGGTTGTTAAATCTGAAATTAGTTCTGACAATAAATCTGACTCGTCAAAGTCAGAGGAGTCATTTGTTGAGAAAAATGATGAGAATTCCGTTCCAGAAATGAATGATGAAAACTTTCCACCATTGACAAAAGAAAACTTGAAGTTAAAAGTTGGAAAGATTGAGATTTCAGATCAATTCTTCCCTGGTAAAGAAGAATTTGATGCTGAAAAAGTTTTTAAAGGAAAGGTGAAACATATTTTTGGGAAGATGGTCGACGGGAAGGTGAAAGGAGTAAAAGAGTTTTATAAATCAAAAAGATGGTGGAGTGAAGATGACTCACAATCACCCAAGACTGGTCAGGCTTGGGTGACAGCGTTTACTTAAAATCCTGACTTGCCGGAGCTCCCAAGTTGGTAATCGTGGAGCATGAATCGGCATCTTTCTCTAAAACTGAAATATGTCATATTTTGATTTACAAGTGGTTTTGTTGTTAAATGTACCTACTAGTGATTGAAAAAGAGGTTTTACCTACAAGTGGTTAATCAAGGTCATTAAGTTGAACTTGATTTAACTTTCATACAAATGTTTGAAAGAACAAAGTGATGAACATATCCCCGATCTTACAAGTGAAATCAACAAAACTAATTTTCCGAAAAAACCATTTGATTAAAACAAACTTAAGTGTTTTGAAATCATAATGGGAAAATAGTTTGTTGTCAGGGGGAGTTCTGATTGTTTATGCCAAGTGGATGGCAAAATGAAGCTTGAAAATCAGTTTATCACTTTACATGTACAGTTTGTTTTCAAATTTTCTTTGAAAATCAAAATTGGAACATATTTTGATTTTAGGGGGAGTATAAATTTTTTAGAAATTTCGAAAATTTGAAAAATCTAAAAACATGATAAATTTTGAAAAAGCCAAAAACATTGAAAAAAAAATCAAAAATGAGTTTTGTTGTGAAAAAGAGGAAATGATAGTACATCAGTGGACTGTCACAGTACGCTAAAGAAATGGAAAGTTAAAATGTGATAAACGATCTCACTAAAGATGTGACGATAGGCTCAGCTAGACTAGTAGATTTGCGATAACGATACAAACTTAAATGAAAAAGCCTAGTTCTAGTGGGAAACGCGGTTGAAAGCATAGTACTTAGTTTTATCCTTCGTGATTGTGTACCTACTCAGTAATCGCTGAATGCTAAAAGAGCATAAAAACCGGTTAGTTTGTGAACTTTCACAACTTGCTGAAAAGTCACTGTGATTGTGCATTTCATTTTGCAAAGATTTAAACTTGTTTGATTTCTTTATTTTATTTAAGCATTGGACATCCTCTGCGTATACGTGAGTATCGAACTGGATGTTAGTGCCTAAACATTCTGATTTATTTTTCTTGGTGTTTCATTTAAATCTTGGATCACCTCTGCGTATATGTGAATATCGAACTGGTGGTTAAGATCTAAACATATTCAATTTTTTTTTATTTCTTATTTTATTTAAGCATTGGACTTTCTCTGCGTATCGAAAGATCGATCTGATTGTTAATGTTTAAACATTCTGCGTTGTTTTCGCACATATCACACTTGATGAAAGTTTAAAGGTATTACTTGAGTCAGTGTATTGCATGATGAGGGGATATGCTGAGATCGTGGGGTCCATAAGAATTTAGTGAAAAATTAATATATCTTAACGTATCGGTAAGCATTTCGAAAGTTTTTAGATTGAGTTTAAGAGGACAACAATATCGTCAATCTATGTGAATCGTTTAGAACTTAAAGTGTTTAAAGCTCAACGGTGCTAGTGATTGGTCTCATAAACTGATATGATCCTCTTACACAAACTCACTAAAATATTGTCTGTAAATATTTCTTTACTGCATTTCAATATTATTTCTACAAGTGATGTTGAAAAGCTGATTTTCAAAAAGATTTTCAAAAAGATTGTTACGAAAATATTGTCTGATATTTCTTTACTGAAAATTCAAAAAGATTTTATTTCATCTTATTTTCGACAACTGATGTTGAAAAGCTGATTTTCAAAATTCCGAGTGCTAAACATGATGAACAATAGGTTGGGAGAGTGTGTATGAAATGAGATTTGATTTTGAAATGATTAAATGGTTCATTCAGTGAAACCAATTTTTGAATGTTATTCTTACAAGTGGTCATCAGAAATTTTAAATGTTAAATCATTTTGAACAATATCTACCTGTGGTATATAAATTTGTCAAATTGTTAAATTTGTGAACTTTATGTTGAGGTAGAGTTTGTGCAGGTTAGCCAGGTTTCGATTTGTGAAGACTTTCCGCATAAAGCCTGAGCAGATTTTGAGCTAGGTGATGATCCTAGAGCAAATGCTATGTCAGATTGCGATCCCGGAACAACTTAAGGGGGAGTCTGCTAGCAAAGAGGAGTTTGAATGATAAAGAGCCAGGATGAGATTCGAGAAGAGAAAGAGATCAAAGGATGCTTACACGGTCAGATACTTTGGAAAGAGCTCGAAGACTGATAAAGACTGAAGATGTGACATACTAAAGACTCGACACTAAAGACTTCGTCAACATCCAAGGGAGAGTCTGTTGGTGCATATGTCTGTCGACTTCGTCTTGTATCGAGTCTTGTAATAGGAATGATAGATCAGGGCACGATTGTACGAGGAAAATAGGGTTTTAGTGTTATTGGACCATTCCGCACGAAATGGAAGAATTCATTTCGTACGAAATGGACATTGTCCATTTCGCACGAAATGGATCTTTGCCATTTCATGCGAAATGCCTCCACTATAAATACATGAGTCTTCATTTCGTTTGCTAAGGTTCTGATTCCGGTACCGAGGTGCTGCCGAAGTGTCTACAGCCTGTAAAACAGTGTTATATCAATATACAAGACATTAAAAGTGATTTTGTGTGTAAAACAAGCTGATTCGAAGTCTATACGTTAGTTTCCGCCTCTCGTATTTATTAGAATTCTTCTGAACGACTCGTTTTGGTCGTGCAAACGATCCTACATGTGCAACAATTGTCGACGTTATCATGTCGGGCGATGTAGATATGGAAAATGTGAAAACTGTGGCAAGGTGGGGCATGTCAAGGAGACATGTAGGCAAGGTACTGAAGGTGGAAATGGAGGTCAAGATGGTAGCGGGAATCACGGAAGAAACAACGACAACAACGACTATCAAGGCAGAATTGGTGACGATCAAAGACGTGGTCAAGGTTGTTTTAACTGTGGAGACAAAAGGCATTTCAGAAAATATTTCCCTAAAAACAATCAGGCACGTGGATGAAAGCTCAACAGCGAAGCTAGGGAAGCACGCCAGGATCCAAACGTGGTCATCGGTACGTCCCATATTAGTCAACGTTATGCATCTGTGCTGCTTGATACTGTTGCCAATTTTAGCTTCGCATCTCTAGAGTTTAAGAGTATACTTGCTTTAGTAGCAAGTAAGTTAGATATCCCGTACTCGATAGAACTAGCTAATGGGAAGCTAGTGGAAGCTAACGAAGTAATTAGAGGCTGACTGATAGAACTTAGAGAGCGCGAGTTTCGATAGATCTTCTGACAGTTGAACTAGGAAGCTTCAACGTCGTGGTTTGGGTGTATTGGCTGTCGAGTAATCGAGTTGAGATTGTATGCCATGAGAAGATTATCCGCGTGAAGAGACGAATCGTGAATCATGGGAGAAGCAGGACGCGCCTCTACGAATTATTAGTTGTTTAAAGGCATGGAAGTTTTGCGCAAAGGATGTGTTGCCTCTTTGGCTCATGTCGTGGACAAAGAAGCCGAAGAACCTAAGCTCGAAGATATCCCTGTGGCAAGGGAATATCCTGAAGTCTTCCCCGAAGACTTGCCAGGGTTACCTCCTCAACGACAAGTCAAATTCCACATTGACTTGGTTCCAGGCGTCACGCCTATAGCCAAGGCACCTTGTCGACATGCGCCTTCAGAGGTGCAAGAGTTGTCAACGCAGCTTCAAAAGTTATTAGATAAGGGATTTTTAAGACCAAGATTCTCGTCTTGGGGAGATCCAATTCTATTCGTCAAAAAGAAGGATGGTAGTTTTCGAATGTGTATCGACTACCGAGAGCTAAACAAGTTGACCATCGAGAATCAGTATCCCTTGCCAAGGATTGATGATTTATTAGACCAACTTCAGGATTCAAGTTACTATTCCAAGATCGATCTTCGATCAGGTTATCGCCAGCTGCGGACTTAGGAAGAAAGTATACCGAAGATCAGTGAGTCGACAATTTGTTTTAAATATACACTAATATTGTGTTTTTCTACACGGTACACAACACAGTTATACACAAAATATAAAACTTTGAGAACCTAGGAAGCATATACTTAGGACCTTCGGGAACTTAAGTCGAAACTCATTAAAGGTTATCACGTAAGAACCACGTCCGTTAACTCATGTAAACACCATTATTCTGTCATGAATGCTATTTAGTTAACCAAACAGAGGAAGTACTCGAAATTCTTATATTGAAATTTCCACTTTTTGCAGTGAGCGAGTAGATTTTTACATCCCTACTCCTCTTAATGGTCCTTGTATCACGATCATTTCATTCATTATGGCAACTACTCATTATTCCATTTCTTGGAAATTCATATGTTACGCATGCACCATTTGTTATGCATGTGGTTTCGTTTCGAATAAAGGCTTCATCAAAGTTTAAATATTATTTCGCTAAATCAAATTATTGATTTGTGATTTGAATGACGTGCATTATTGTAAAAGTTGGCTCCTTTGTTATCAAGTCAACACACTTCTATGAAACTTCTTCTCCTTTCCAGTTACATGCATGGTTTATCTTTGTAACCATGCCGAAATTCCCTTGTTGATACATACGTTTATTGTCAATTCGCACTGAAACCAAGTTCAATTGCTTGAACTTGTCCATTTCACATATTCAATTCAAAACACCATATGATGTATTGAGAGCATCATATTCAAATTCATTTTAGCAAGCGTTTCTTTTGCTTTGAGTCGTAGTAGACTTGTTTAGTCTATGGCTCCATTAAGTCGTCTGATGATTCCAATACCTTGTGGTGATGCTTTCACTAAATTGAAGCTTGTGCTAACCTCGTTTACGCATCTCATACACGGATTTAATTGTTTATTTATTGATTTGCTTTAAATTCGTTCTGTTTCATCATGATTAGAGCAGTCTTAACTCAATCGTGTGTTAAGACAATGGTACATAAATTCCTTTTATATTCCTGTGTACCTCCTAACAATTCCTTCATTATCGATCGAATGCCTTGCGGTATTTATTGCTTTTTCATCTTCGATCAGAAACAGTAGTTCTTTGGTATTCCATATTCAATTGAAAAATCCTACAATACCGTTTGAATCAAATTTTCAGGTTTGCTTCATTACACTTTCAATTGACTCCAAACACGGTGAACTTGTTCGGTCACCGCTATTATTGAATTATGTCATTACGACACCGTGAGGTGTCGGTACAAACTTGTAGCTTGTGCTAATCATAGTCAACCTTTTCACACGAAACTACACATACTTTTGTTTGACCCGTCATTTAAACATTCTTAATGCAACTACGAATTAAGGTAATCTTACACCTGATTCAATTGTATTTCATTTCGGTGTATTCTCGCGATTCAATAATGTCAACACACTAATTTTATTCATTCATTTGTTCGAAAGTTGACGGATCATTTTCAGGTTACCATTACCTTTGAGCTTGCTGATTCTGAGTTCATCTAGCGGATGCTATTGTTTCTAGAACTCATTTGCCTATTGTAAACGATCTTTCTGAATTCTATCGGTTGAAACTCCTCTTATGTGAACCCCTGTTAACTAACTTACACTAGATTATACATCTATATGTCTCGTATCCTTTGACGTCAAGTTCTGAAACACATACCTTTTAACCGTTGGGTCCTGATTATTGTAATATGTCCTTGGATTCACCTGATTTGAATAAGTTTTGATTCGGTTTCATGGTTAAGCGCTTTGGTATTATTCATATCCATGCACGTATAACGTAACCCTAAGGAGTTAATATAGATTAAATTTCGAGGACGAAATTTTCATAACAGGGGGAGAATGTGACAACTGTCAAATTTGCATGCATCCGTACAATTATTAAACAATGATTAGTGCTTAATGACTGTGCTGAATTATAATTAATTACTTGAACTGCTTTCTGATTATTACCATGTACATACATGTGCACCATATATTGCAAATGACATATCAAGACTGCATGCAAACTTTGTTGATTCGAATGATGCACGAAACACCGGCAGCACAGTTATCAGACAAATCAGAAGAATACTGACGGAGTTCATTAAATAGACAGACAATGTATTGAGACACAGAATGAGCCAGAAACCAAGTATTACACTAGTATAGTGTGTAGGAAAGTAAGGATCGCAAAACTGCCTTCCTAGTGATAGTTTAAGTGCCGGAAAGTGCCTAAAACTCACATAAACTGCAGAATTCTGCAGAAAATCAGCAAATTCAGCATTTAAACAATCTAATATCATACAGAAATGTGATTAAATGGTCCTGAATGATTTCCTAAGTGTCGGGAATCGAAACTGTCATAAAAGGTAACATAAAGCTCACTAAACTGCGAAGTTTAGCACCTTAACGAACCGGTAACCAACCGAACAACCGGACACTACCCGAAACACCAAATTTTCACTAGAAGCACTGTTTTAACATTACCAAGCTAGTTATGGTCCCCGAACATCATAACACACTATATAAATATCTAATAACTAAATCCCTAACTAATACTTGGATTCTAACCATAATAACTAACTAATAGTTAAAACCTAGCCTATACCCCCCCCCCCCACCTACCTTACGGCCCAACAAGGACCCCACCATTGAGATTTTAGTTTAATTAAATATTGGATCTTGTCTCATTTTTAATAACATAATAACCATTGGAAAAATCAAGTAAAGATGGTTATAAGTAATACCTTCAAGTTCATACTTCTCATTTCTCAAAACACCCCACACTTGAATGCTCTCTTCTTCCTCCTCCCCATAGCTATGGCCGAGAACCCCCACACCATAATCATCACCATCATTCATCTTACATACAATCTACATATACTCAAGGGTGTTAGAAGGTGCATAAAGAAGCTAGGAGCTTTCGGAAGCTAAAGGACCTTCACCATTTGCTTTTATCCACTTCTTTTCTTCTATTGATCATCCCTAGCCTTGAGCTAGTTGTAAGAACACTATACTCTTCATTTTACATCTTGTTTAAGTGGTTAAAAGAAGATACATGATGTTAATCTTGAAGAACACTAAGAATCAAGAAGATGAAACATGAACATAAGCTTAAAATCATAAGAAATCTTGATGTTTATGTGTTGTTATGCTTGTTGATTGTTGTTTACTTATGTTAATGATGTAGATCATCATATGATCTTGCTAGATGATGATTAAAAACATAATCTAGCTAGATGAGAGGATGAAAATGTTAGAGATCAATGGATCATCCTCACAAAAGTCATGAACTTGAAAGAATAAATTGTTTTCTTGTTAAGTGATGATTAAAGTAAGATGTAAGTCTTGTAGATCTAGGATTTCAAGAATGATTTTTCAAGAAATCAAGTTAAACATACAAAGTTTACTTAATCTTGGTTCTTAAAGAAATCAACCATGTTTTTAGAGGTTAAACAAGTGTAGGATCATGTATATAACAAGAAAAATCCAAGAAGAAACATTTTTAGAAAATGTGATTATAAGTTGTAAAGAACCATTTTCTTTAAAAATGATGTTTTTAAAGAAACAACCACACTTTAAAGGGTAACAAGACTTACTAAATACACTAGTAAGTTACTACAAATTTTTATAAATTTTCAAGTTCATGAAGTAGTAGATTATGCTTGTTTATGGCAAAATTGGTAAGTAAAGATTGTTTATTTTTTATTATTGGTTGATTGTGTTGATTTTACAAAAGAAAATGATATGCCTTCGAGGCATGGAAACCTCCATTTTTAGGCGAAACTATGGCAAAAAAATTTCTAAAAATTAAACACTTAGAAAAATATTTTTAAACAAATATTTACAAGTGTATTTCAAACCCTGAGTTTTTACATAAAGTTTGCCATAATTTTTGCTACAAAAATTACAAATATTGGAGGTTGGTTTTTATAAATAAAAGTGACCAAATATGTATTTAGGAAAATATATATTTAGAAGACAACATGTGTGTGATTATTTGTATATTATGTGTATTAGTTATATTATTTTAGGACTTGAAATAATATAACTCATCAAAATACCAAAAATTACAATCTAAAATATTACCAAAATTCCAAGGAATAAATATAAAAATAATACCCAAAATATTGTTGAAACCGAACAAAGGAATATAACTTACAAAATATTCCGGAAAAATTTATTCACAAGTATATTTTTGGTAAATAATATTTTGGACATCAAGAGAACAAAAATATGATTTTTACAATTATTACAAATTTATATCATATTTTTTACAAAAGGAAAATATATTATTTTCGGTGGACAAAAATATATTTTCTTGGAATGAATAGAAGATATAATATTTTTGGAAGAAATATATATTTTCTCAAATAAACATGAAATATATTATCTTTGAGAGAAAAATAAGTTTGTATATATTTTCCAAGTTAGACTTGAAAATATATTATTTTTGGAACTTATATGAAAATACAAATATCTTTGCCAAAGGAAAAATTTTAAATAATTTTTCTAAGTAATATTCTTCAAAATATATATTTTGGAAATATATATTAATGTATTTTTACTAGAAATATTATTCCGGAGAAGTTGATATAACATTAAGTGTAAGGATAATTAATAATTACAAGAACTACGTATTTTCGTACGTATAAATATACTCCAGAATACGACACAAATACATGGCAAAAATATACAAGTATAAGAATAAGAATACAAATACACCCATCCTTGGGAAGGAAATACATGTATAAATATTTGAGAAGTATCAAGTTAAATTATATTGTTTTAACAATTATTCCAAAATTTTAATAAATATAATTTAAGTTAAAATATTTATTATTTTAACAAATAATTATATAACTTGGAATAATAATGAAGAAACTTTGAAACGTAACTCAAAGACACTAATTAATACTAAGTCAAGGCACGACCCGCTCGTCTAATAGACCATAGTAAGTTGTAGGTAGTCGTGTACACCAGAGGAGACTTTGAGTTACAAGCGGATTCGAAGAACGCAAACCAGTGAAGTTATGATCCCCCTTTTCTTTAACTGTTTTCGGTTTTATAACTTCGGGGGTGAAGTACATGTTACAAACTGTTTACAAACGTTTATATGTGGTATGGTTAGCTAAGGAAAGGTACTGCTAGATCATATGAGTGGTGGGTATGACGCTTAAGGCCATTAATCCTCGTTGTAGGATCGAGGGACATAAGTGATATATCTATTTGGGTGTAGCGAGCCCCACCCATGCGTCCGCCGAGTGGACCATGTGGTGACTATGTCTTATTGCCGGAGACAAAGTCTGCTAGGTTTGAGTCTTCCTGCATCACCTCACAAATATTAAAGTATTAGCTACACATTAATTGATCTGTTTTCCTTGTTGTTTTCATACTGGGTTCTCAAGTACATACAAACATACTTACAAATGTTTCCAAGGTTTATTAGTGCACACATACTAAACACATGAACTCGCTCAATTTTTGTTGATGTTTTCAAACTACATGTATTTCAGGAAATTAAGTATGGATCTGGCGGGCGTTGAAGTTTACAAGTCATGACTCTAATAAAAGGTGTCATCCGAAGTCAAAGGGTTTGGGTTATGTAATTTATCTTGGATAAGATACATGGCCCGAAACCTAGTTTGTTTGTGTCTTTTGTGAAGTCCTTATGGATCTAAAACTGGCTGGTATTGTATTTTGAACTTGAAGTCTGTGTTTTGGGATTTGAAAACAATGTTGCTTGTAACTTTTTGAAACTATCTATGGATGAACACCTTGGTTGTATCATATAGTCGTTTGTTATGGTTGAATGCAATGATATTAAGCAAGTCACACCAAATCACGCTTCTGCAAAAGTCAGGGTGTGACACTAAAGTCCAGTAATGGATGGCCCGCACACCTGGCTTTGTATTCAGACCTTCAACTTTCAGACAATCTACGTACAATAGCTACAAAAATCGAGGCAGGTTGTGTTATGGTAAAAAAAAATAAAGACGCGAAAACAACTATATAATGTCATATTTTGTTCAAACTATTAGAATGGAAGTTACCGTCAAAATTGTCAAAGTTTAAGTGAATGCATTATCAGGATCCCTAACTACCCACTTCTTCTAAAGACATATTTATTGTTTTATAAAACGTCATATTTTAGAAATTATAAGCGCCAAATAAGTGAAGCAGCTGAATTAATTATAATATATAAATAATAAATAATAAAATAATAACAAACTAAAGAATTGCATGGAATGTTCAAAGTTTACGTGTCCTTTGTATTAAATGGTGAATGCATGCGTGGAGGTTAAAACTTACACCCCAAGTCCTCCATTTCGTATAAATAAGAAAGCAACATTCATTCTTTTCTTTCTCACACTGTGTGGCTCTCGCCCTGCTCTCCCTAACTCTTAATTCTATTTTTTTCTTTAGTATTATACTCCAAAGCCCTGCCCTATTTTAAGTATTTTAACTCCCGATCACTGATACCCTTTCCGATTGATCTGGAGCCCCATAACGCATGTCAAGGCTCTGCCCGACTAAGTTCGTTGGGGTTCTGTCTCGTGACATAGGGATAAGGTTGAATTAGGGTTACTATACTTAACACGAGTGCAAATATATATATATATATATATATATATATATATATATATATATATATATATATATATATATATATTAAATAGCTCAGGAGTTATACCCAAGATTATACCAGGAGGCTTTCTAGTTGAACCCTAAAGTTACAAAGTGAGTCCATTCTCTTTCTCACAGTTTATCACCTTTTTGTGATACAATTATATTTAAAAATGTTTTACAAAATCCTAAATAGTTACTGGTTATACTTACAGTGATTAAGTTTTTGTATTCTGTAATGTCTGCCAGTATGTGGGGTTTTATACATTACTTGACACCCGTTACCACTTAGCACAAATATGGTTTAATATGGTTTAGTGGAGGCATGAACATTCAATACCATATATTAGTAATAACATATTTAAAACCTTTATTTATGGCTTTGTTATTAAAAATAGTATTATATTTAATGTTTAAATATGATTTAAATATTATAATTAATATTTAATATATTTATATACTATTAATTATTAAAACTAAATTTCGGTATCCATCACAAAAGTCCATAAAGTTAAAAGTTTACATTAGTCAAATAGTCATGGAGTGGTTTGTAGTTTTGTCTACCATCTGGTTGAGTCTATCCACACAGTTTCGATTCTAACCGTCTCCATTTTATGCCTTTCTGTCAGTATTCTTTATTGTCATGTGTTTTCACTTGGGCAAGCCCCACTTTGATATTTATTTATCGAGACTAATATAGTAAGTGTAATAATTGTATATTTTAGGATGGTTTTTGTTATTTATTTACGTAAGAGTAATAATAATTATAGTGAGAGATTTTATTATACGGGGTCGATTTAGTTGTTCTTTTCTATGTTTTACGTTTAGATATGAACTTGCGCGTTAACACGGTATAATGAGTGTGTGTGGTTCAATGGTTTTACGTCTACTTATTATTTGGTTTGATAGTTTAGCCACCAGAATCACTAGTTGAAAGAATGATAAACAGTGATATGACCAGAAAAATGACCAGAGTCACTGATGCGTGTGAAGTGTGTATATAAGTTTAAGTATATTTTAAGCCTTTTTACATTTTTTTAGCCAACTTTTAAATTTATAAAACACGATATTTACTAACACTAAACACACATATGGGCAAGTGCACCCATCGTGAGCGTAGTATAGTGTTGGTAAGATACCGAGGTCGTCCAAGGACACAAGAGCTTTTAGTACCGGTTTATCCTCAACGTCTAATCAAATCAAAACGTTAGAAAAAGATTTTAAACTAAGAAAAATAAAAACTAACTAAAATGCTGAAAATAAAATAAAAAGAAAAACAGATAGATAAGATGAATCACTTGGCTCCGACTCGTGTATAGTGTAACCTTTGATTATTTCCGCACTTTTGCACTTTTTAAGAGATTATCTTAGTTATTGTAGTAGGCCCCTCTTTTGAAGGTGACGTTACCCTCAACCCAGTAGTTTGAGTCAGCAAGGATACAATCCTAAAGGGTCGGATTATTGAAAGATAATTAATTAAGTTATTAATGCATATTATGGTAGGCCCCTCTTTTGAAGGTGACGTTACCCTCGGCTAAGTAGTCTGAGTCAACAGGGATACAGTCCTAAGTAGCCGGGTTAAAGTATTAATAGTAGCTTACATATGAGGGGATCAAAGAGTTTGGACCCCCGCCATCCAATACCGTTAAGTATTGAAGGAGGTCCTACTAAATTTGACCCAGGTCCTTGCAGGATCTATACACTGAACAAGGCAAGACTCTTACCAAACTGTTCCCTTAACCCCCGACCAGGTAGCCAACATACCTCCATATAGACCGTGGAGATATGAATGGTGAAAATCTTTTATTTTATATAGACAGTAAAATAATGCCAAGACACCACGGACAAACGATAAGGAAAAATCACCTTCAACATAAGAAACTAGTTATTAAAGTCATTAATACATAACCAAGTAAAAAGTGCGAAAAGATTAAAAATAAAAAGTATTACACTAGACACTTTGTCTTCACCAAGTGATGTAAGAGACTTAGGTAAACATGGCCTTGATTGTCAAGAACTCTTACGATCAATCTTGGATCCCGAGACGACTCACACACTCTATGATGGACAATGGATGATGGTGGTGGATGATGGTGTTATGGTGGTGGTGGGTGGTGGGTGAAGTGTGAGAGAGGTGGTGTGCCAAGGGATGGTTTGAGCTTGAGCCAAGCACTCCTATTTATAGGCTGAACAGAAGCTCGGGCACGGCCCCGTGTCCAGTGGGCACGGCCCCGTGTCCATCCTCTTCTCTGTCTTCAATAATTGCAGTTTGTCTGCATTAGTTGACCACGCCCCCGTGTCCGCTGGGCACGCCCCCGTGTACAGAAGCATATCTGTACTATCAAGATTTGCCTGGATTCTGCGAATCTTATAGTTGACCACGGCCCCGTGTCCGCTGAGCACGGCCCCATGGTGGGCGATAGAAGCTTCTATAGCTTTGTCTTTTATGCTGGCACTTGGGCACGCCCCCGTGTTCACTGAGCACGGGGCGTGTTCAGCCTTCTGTTTTCTTGTTTTGCTTGGGAAGATGTTGTCGTGGGGTCGGGCATGTCACGTTTGTTCCTTTTCTTGTATTTATGTTAGATCTAGCTGCCTTTTTGCTTCTTTTGTTAATTTGAGCTCATTTAATCCTGAAAATACAAAAGGAAGACAAAAACACACTTTTTCCAACATTAGTACTAAAAATGGTTAGTTGTATGCCACAATTGATGTAATTTATATGTTGCATTTTGCACACATCAAATACCCCCACACTTGAATCTTTGCTTGTCCTCAAGCAAAACTCTTTATAATGTGGCTTTACACTCCCAAATGGAATGGGTAGAAGAGAAGGTTTTTGGGCTTGTCATAGAGTGTCGGGATTTCCAAGATTCTTTATTAAGTTTTATTTTTTTATTTATTTACAATCCTATTCGTCATGATTTATTTAAAACTTTTCATAAGATAAATTACTTATTAGGGCATAACATGCCTCTTTAAAATTCCATTTATATACAAGTTCACATACCTCACGGGGGATCACTCAACACTTGGCCGAAGATGTATTTTAGTGAATCACTCGAGAGCGGCATGGAACTTACTCCTACCATAGGCTTGCCAAGCAATCAATCCTCCTCCTTTTTAACTATATACCTTTGTAAATATCAAGAGGACTTTTGGGTGAAGGGTTAGGCTTGGGTAAAAGGTAGGTGGTTGGGTTAGTGGTTAGTAAAAGGGCGAAAAGCGTAACAAGCGTTTGTTTTCGTAAGACTTTTTATTTTTGCAACTTTTATTTTGATGAAGCTTTTATTCAAACAAAGTTATTTTTAATAAACTTGTTTGTCTATTTCTCTTTTGCTTCATCATCAACATATTTTTTTATTTTTTTTTGAAAAGTCATACAAAAAACTGAGCTTGTTACTAAAATAAAAGGTTAAAAATAAAAAGGGTTTTGGTGGGTGAAAGGGTGTTTGGTTTGGATTATGAAATGAAAAGGTTTAGGCTCAAAGGGGCTAACTAGGGGGATTTTGGGTAGGTGGTAAAAAAAAGAAAAATAATGGTGTAGAAATAAAAAAAGGTTAGTCCTAATGCCTCCATCATTTACTTACTCGGGTTTAGGTTGGTAAGGACTGGGAATGTATTGTCGTGGCAAGTTCTAGAGTCGTAAGAACCAAGCGGCTATTCACACAAGAAACGAAAAATGAGCATTTAGTTTAAAGATATATATTTGTATATTCAATAAAGGCTCAAAACTCACTTTTGTGGGAATGGGTTTTTATGTGATCAAGTATATATAATCAAATTTTAACTAAGCTTGTCATGCCATTTCATAATTTTCTTATGTTGGTTCTTTTTATCACGACGCTATCGGTTGTAAATTTGTAAAAAATATAACCTTTTTTTGAATTTGAAATTCCCAAGTTAAACCTAGACAGGTAAAAAAATGAAAATTTTTGAAAAAAAAATTTTTGGGGTGATTAGCGATTCTAATAGAGTTTTGTGTAAGGCTTGTAGTTAGGACTTGCAAGATTCAAGGTTTTAGCTTCCCCCCTACACTTAAATTACACATTGTCCTCAATGTGTCCCAAAAATAAGTTTTTAGGATGATTGAATGTGTAAAAAGGTGTGAAAAAGCAAAAATTTGTGTTACTGGGCGTCTGGACACGGCCCCGTGTTCAGGTGCCAGTAACAAAATTGAAAAAGAAAAACAGAAGCCTGGACACGGGGGCGTGTTGGGTGAACACGGCCCGTGTCCAGTTTACCTGAACTGGGCATTTTCTGCAGACTGTGCAGCACGAGGCCGTGTTGGGCGGACACGGCCCGTGCTGAACTTGCTGTAACGAAGAAAGTTTTGTCGGATGGCCCTGTTTCCCTGCATGGGGTGCTGGTTCAAGTTTCCCTTGTTATCCTTTGCCATCCCGAGTGTGTTTTATTCCTGAAAATTAAAACTAAACTAGAAAACATAAAATTAATCTAAACAAAACTAAGGATAGTTCCGCGGAATGCCTCCGTGGTGCGCCACGTTTATAAGGGTCCTTGGCTAGACCCAAAGCCTGATCATATGTTACCCAAGTGGGATGTTTTGCATCCCATGCTACACCGTCGGAGAGCATCATCCAAACTTGAGTCAATGACCTTCATGTAGTTGACCAGGTCTTCGTCTTCTACTCTTTTTCCGACTCCAAATTTTACTTCCTCGTCCCCAACCCTTAATGTTAGTGTTCCATCATTCATATCTACCACTGCTTGGGCCGTAGCTAGGAATGGCCTCCCTAGGATGAGTGATACTTCGGTATCTTCCTCCATATCTTGTATGACAAAGTCGGCCGAAAAGACAAATTCGCCGACCTTGACCAATAGATTTTCAGTGACACCTTATGTATATTTAACGGATCTATCGGCGAGTTGTATGCTTATTTTTGTGGGACTTGTTTTTCCTAAGCCGAGTCGATTGAACATCGATGAGGGCATGAGGTTGATGCTTGCCCCGAGATCGGCTAGTGCATTACGAATGGGGGATTCCCCAATCAAGCAAGGAATTGTGAAGCTTCCAGGGTCAAGCTTCTTTTGCGGGAGTTTGTTGAGTAGTAAGGCGGAGCATTCTTCGCCTAAGTTAACTAATTGCAATGATTCAATTTTCCTTTTATGAGTGAGGAAGTCTCTCATAAATTTTGAATATTCAGGCATTTGAGTTAGGACTTCGATAAATGGAATATTAACATGCAATTGTTTTAGTAAATTTTCGAACTTTGCGAATTGCTCATCGGTCTTTTGACGAATTAACCGACCGGGGTATGGAACCGGAGGAGTCTTGGTGGGCTCTTGATTTGGTGGAGAAGCCTTTTCTGGTTGGGGCGCGGGTGGAGTCGTGGTTTGGCAGGATTGGCTTCTTTCAGCTGGCGGTAATGGAGCCTCCTCGGGACCCACGGTTCGGTTTCTCAATGTGATGAGATGTACTTGCGCTTTTGGGTTGGTTTCGGTATTGCTTGGTAACGCGCCTTGTGGTCTCTCGGAGAAATTTTGAGCTACTTGATTTAATTGTTTTTCAATGTTTTGAATGCTAGCTTGTTGATTTCTAAAATTCGATTCCAATTGCTGAAATCGATCCGAGTTTTTCTTTTCGGTGTCGGAGATGAGGCGAGATACAGTATCTTCAAGCCTTTCTCGTCCACCTTGTTGTTGAGAAAAGTTTTGTGGTTGTTGAAAGTTAGTTCATTGGTTTTGTTGATTACTACTATTGCCGGGATCTCTCCAACCAAGGTTAGGGTGGTTACGCCATCCTTGGTTGTAGGTACCCGTTGGAGGACCCGACGGCCTAGGTCTATTATCAATGTAGTTTACCGTTTCTGTTTGATCATATACTTCTTTCATACAACTCCAATTTTCATGTGGTCCACCACACCCCTCACAAGCCATAACCGAGGCCGTTTTTGCCATTTCTAACTTTTTAATTTTTGAAGAAAGGGCCTTGATTTGGGCTTGTAAAGAAGTGCTTTCATCAACCTTATGGGCGCCCGGGGCAATAGATTTATTACCTCGGGGAGTGTGCCACTGAAAATTGGTTTGAGCAATTTCCTCAATTTGATTATATATTTCATTTGGGCGATGATTACCTAGAAGTCCCCCGGAGCTAGAATCAAGTGTTTGTCTTGTGTGTGGCAACAACCCATTGTAGAAAGTGGATACTTGTTGCCATACCGCAAGACCGTGATGAGGACACTTTCTTAGTAGATCCTTGAACCTTTCCCAAGTTTCATATAAGGATTCCCCATCCTCTTGTGAATATGTATTAATTTCAGTCATTAATTTAGCCGTTTTAGCAGGAGGGAAATACTTATATAGAAACTTTTGGGCTAGTTCATCCCAGGTGTTTACCGAGCCAACTGGGAGGGTATTAAGCCAAGCCTTAGCTCGGTCTTTTAGTAAAAATGGAAATATCCGAAGGAGGATGGCGTCGTTTGATGCTCCATTGATCCGAAAGGTATCACATATTTCTAAGAAATTAGTAATATGTAAATGGGGATCCTCGTCCGCAAGCCCATGGAAGGTTGCAGAGTTTTGAAGCATTTGTATCAAATGTGGCCGAAGTTCGAAGTTATTGGCTTCGACATTCGGTGCATTGATAGCGGCGCCTAGATTACCCACAGTGGGTCGTAGGTAATCCATAAGGGTACGTTGGTCCGCCATTAGAAGTGGGTCCACCGAAGCTTTCTCTTGGTTTTTAGCTTTAAGTCTTTTTCTGAGAAAGCGTTCGGGTTCTTCTAGAGGTTCTTTTATGTCTCTACTAGAACTGGAGCTCATGCACTACGTAGGAAGTTCAGATGTGGCGCCTGGGTTCCAAGTCCTGCAATAAAAACAGAAAAGAACGTTGGTCAGAAGGTTCACCACGGCCCCGTGTTCAGTGAACACGGCCCGTGGTCGGAGATACAGTGATTGTTTTCCGGATCCCTGTTACTGGGGAGTTGGACACGACCCCGTGTTGCACCGACACGGCCCCGTGCTCAGCTCTCTGTAACTCGGAAAATAAAAACTGCCAGTAACAATGTTGGGCACGGCCCGTGTCCGACCAAGCACGGCCCGTGCTGAGCTCTGCAGAAGCTGAAAAACTAAGAAAAAATCCTAAAAAATAGAAAAATAAGAAAAAAACGATTAGGCCGTTGATTCCTAACTTTCTTAAAATCATCGTGTCCCCGGCAGCGGCGCCAAAAACTTGATGCGTGTGAAGTGTGTATATAAGTTTAAGTATATTTTAAGCCCTTTTTACACTTTTTTAGCCAAGTTTTAAATTTATAAAACACGATATTTACTAACACTAAATACACATATGGGCAAGTGCACCCATCGTGAGAGTAGTATAGTGTTGGTAAGATACCGAGGTCGTCCAAGGACACAAGAGCTTTTAGTACCGGTTTATCCTCAACGTCTAATCAAATCAAAAAGTTAGAAAAAGGTTTTAAACTAAGAAAAATAAAAACTAACTAAAATGCTGAAAATAAAAACAGATAGACAAGATGAATCACTTGGCTCCGACTCGTGTATAGTGTAACCTTTGATTATTTCCGCCCTTTTGCACTTTTTAAGAGATTATCTTAGTTATTGGAGTAGGCTCCTCTTTTGAAGGTGACGTTACCCTCAACCCAGTAGTTTGAGTCAGCAAGGATACAATCCTAAAGGGTCGGATTATTGAAAGATAATTAATTAAGTTATTAATGCATATTATGGTAGGCCCCTCTTTTGAAGGTGACGTTACCCTCGGCTAAGTAGTCTGAGTCAGCAGGGATACAGTCCTAAGTAGCCGGGTTAAAGTATTAATAGTAGCTTACATATGAGGGGATCAAAGAGTTTGGACCCCCGCCATCCAATACCGTTAAGTATTGAAGGAGGTCCTACTAAATTTGACCCAGGTCCTTGCAGGATCTATACACTGAACAAGGCAAGACTCTTACCAAACCGTTCCCTTAACCCCCGACCAGGTAGCCAACATACCTCCATATAGACCGTGGAGATATGAATGGTGAAAATCTTTTATTTTATATAGACAGTAAAATAATGCCAAGACACCACGGACAAACGATAAGGAAAAATCACCTTCAACATAAGAAACTAGTTATTAAAGTCATTAATACATAACCAAGTAAAAAGTGCGAAAAGATTAAAAATAAAAAGTATTACACTAGACACTTTGTATTTACCAAGTGATGTAAGAGACTTAGGCAAACATGGCCTTGATTGTCAAGAACTCTTACGATCAATCTTGGATCTTGAGACGACTCACACACTCTATGATGGACAATGGATGATGGTGGTGGATGATGGTGTTATGGTGGTGGTGGGTGGTGGGTGAAGTGTGAAAGAGGTGGTGTGCCAAGGGATGGTTTGAGCTTGAGCCAAGCACTCCTATTTATAGGCTGAACAGAAGCTCGGGCACGGCCCCGTGTCCATCCTCTTCTATGTCTTCATTAATTGCAGTTTGTCTGCATTAGTTGACCATGCCCCCGTGTCCGCTGGGCACGCCCCCGTGTGCAGAAGCATATCTGTACAATCAATATTTGCCTGGATTCTGCGAATCTTATAGTTGACCACAGCCCCGTGTCCGCTGAGCACGGCCTCGTGGTGGGCGATAGAAGCTTCTATAGCTTTGTCTTTTATGCTGGCACTTGGGCACGCCCCCCGTGTTCACTGAGCATGGGGCGTGTTCAGCCTTCTGTTTTCTTGTTTTGCTTGGGAAGATGTTGTCGTGGGGTCGGGCATGTCACGTTTGTTCCTTTTCTTGTATTTATGTTAGATCTAGCTGCCTTTTTGCTTCTTTTGTTAATTTGAGCTCATTTAATCCTGAAAATACAAAAGGAAGATAAAAACACACTTTTTCCAACATTAGTACTAAAAAAGGGTTAGATTTATGCCACAATTGATGTAATTTATATGTAGCATTTTGCCCACATCAGTCACTAGTTGAGAGAATGATCAACAGTGACATGACCAAAGGCACAAGTTGAGAGAATGATCAACAGTGACATGACCAAAGGCACTAGTTGAGAGAACGATCAACAGTGTTATGACCAGAATCACTAGTTGAAAGAATGATCAACAATGATATGGCCAGAAATATGACCAGAGTCACTAGTTGAGAGAATGATCAACAGTGACATGACCAAATGCACTAGTTGAGAGAACGATCAACAGTGTTATGACCAGAATCACTAGTTGAAAGAATGATCAACAGTGATATGACCAGAGTCACTAGTTGAAAGAGTGATCAACAGTGATATGACCACCGTCACGGGAATCTCCTAGTGACAGATACTTTGAAAATAATAAGATATAATTACTTGATAATTCACTATTGGACGAAAGTAAGCCAATGAGTGATATGACCACTGTTACATCGGAACTGCCACCATGTGACAAATACTGATTGAGTTGGGTAAATACAAATAAATATAAAATCCTTGATGCTGTAAAGTATGACAATATATTTTACAAAAATGGAATGAACTCGCCAGTATTTATTATTGATAAAATGTTTTCCAAACATGTTTCAGGTAATTTGCTGTAAAGATAATATAAGCCAGCTATGGAGCACTGAAGGCTTAAATAAAATGGCTATAAATACCAGAATAAAAGAAGAAATTATTTTTTATTTATTTGGGTTTATCCCTATAAAAATAATTTAATTGAATATGGGTTTTAGCCCATTTATTTAATATTAAAAGTTGGTGTTTTATAAACTCTGAAATTATTTCCTAACTACGATCCTGATAAAAAAATTTCCGCTGCATAATTAATAAACACCGATACCATCTGACTGGTCCACGGCTCCCGCTCCCAGGGTGGGGTTGGGGGCTGTGACAGAAGGTGGTATCAGAGCCACTTGTTTAAGCTATTTAGGTGTTCTTTTAATACCTAATCTGAAACAATAAAGTTAGGAAATTAATACAAAGTAACATATGTGTTATTTTTGTAGATTTAAATATATGAATATATATATGTAGATATGCACATATGATTCCTGGAAATATTGTTTTGTTTTAATTATTCTGTGATATTAATAATTGAAAATGTTTGCCATTCAGATGTCGAATGAAGTATCACATAATTCAGAAGTTCATGCTAATAATGAAAATCCTTTGGATAAAAATGCTATAGAAAATCTAATAGCCCAAGGAATAGCTAATGCTTTACCTTTAATAATTAAAGCTGTTAAAAACCCCGTAGAACCCACCAAAGCTGTGAGTAGCAAGCATACTCGTAACGACAGTTTTAGCCATAGTGTTAATGGAGAAAATGATGATATTATCAAAACCCCTTTTCCCAAGAAAAAGAAGGCGATGACTCTCGGGTGTACCTACAAAGAATTTCTAGCTTGTAAACCAACTGAGTTCGCAGGCAGTGAAGGCGCCACGGCTGCTTTGCGATGGTTGGAAAAGACGGAAGCTGTTCTTAAAATCAGCAAATGTGCCGAAGAAGATAAGGTGATGTATGTTTCCAACCTCTTTAAGAAGCCTTAGAATGGTGGATTACAATTCTTCAGGCAAAAGGAAGTGATATGGCTTATGACATGAACTGGGAAAAATTCAAGGAAATGGCCGAAAGGAAATTTTGTCCTCCTTATGAAAAGGAACGAATGGCTAACGAGTTCCTAAATCATAAAATGATAGATGTGAATTGTCGTGAATATACGACAATGTTCTTCGAATACGCTAGAATGGTACCAACTCTGGCTTTGCCATAACCCGTACTAATTTCTCCTTATATTTGGGGATTAGTTAGCGAAATCCGAGACATGGTCAAGGCCGCTAGACCCCAGACTATTGAAAAACAGTTGAACTAGCTAACATCCTGACAGATGGACTAATCCGCACAAGAGAAGAAAACAAGAAGAAAGAGTTAGCCCAGAAAATTTCCCAAGAATTCAAGAAGAAAGGAACTGAACCGTCATTGGAGCAACCTACCTGCAGAAGCTGTAACAAAAGGCATTCAGGAAGATGCCGTTTTAGGGGAACACCCTACTGTGACTTCTGCAAGATGACCGGGCATAAAGAGAAAGAGTGTAGAAGGAAAACTAATATTTGTTTCAATTGCGGAGAAACGGGACACATCAAACAATATAGTCCGAAACTGACCAAAGCACTCGACAACAAGGCAAAAACAACAGACGGAGCTAAGAAGAACGCGCGAGCATTCGTATTTACTACGCAAGAAGCAGAAATGATTCCAGACGTAATCGCGGATATGTAATATCTAAGTTAAGTTATTATTTAACCGTAGTACAAATAAAAGTTTTTAAATAAATGCATCCTGTCAATTACTTCATCTATTCAGAACCATAATATTGTTTGGTCTTCACTTTCATTGAATCATTTAATTGGTTACGACACCTTGTGGTGGCGTTTTCTTTATTTTGAAGCTTGAGCTAATCTCATTTTTTGTCGCAACCCCCGATCCCTTATTCCGGGAACGGGCGGACGCGATCTCAGTTGTGGTGGTATCAGGTTATTTAATCTCGCAGCGGAATTTACATCAGGACCGTAGTTAGGAAATGTTTATCAGAGTAAAACCACCATATTTGATATTAATAATAACATGGGCAAAACCCAAGTTTCTTATTACAATACATTTATAGGGACAAACCCTATTTTATTGAATTTAAAACATCGTTTATTAGGTAACTTTTATAGCCACATTTTCCCCAAGCCTTCAGTGCTCTCCAGCTGGCTTTCATTAATTGGCTGTTCACATTGTGTTACCTGTAACGCGTTTTTAAAAACATTTGTCAATCGAAAATACTGGTGAGTGAATCCCAATTTAATCAAGAAACATTTTATCAATTAAAACAGTATTGAGAGCGATCACATTGTTTATTTCTACACAATTACTCATTCAGTATTTGCCACTCGACCGGATCTATGGCTATGGTCAAATTACCCATTGGCTAACTCGTCGTCCAATGGTAATGCACTGTCATTCAGACTTACTACTACTCGTAGTAAATTTTGTATACAAAACCCCATAATACCGGCAGTAATTGAAGAACTACAAAGACTCAATCACCGCTTAATCACATTGTAAATAATTAAGTTTTTGTAAAACATTCCAAAAAGGTTAACAAAAAGAGGATAAACTCACATGCTGTCTTAGGCTTTTCGTAAGGGTTTCCTGGATATAATCTATAATTTATACAAATGTACAATGGTTAGTACCATAACCCTTTGAAAATATTAATAATACCCTCCCCGAGACGGCATTCCAACAACTACGTCGGGCAGAACCACGACAGTTGTTAGGGAACCCTAAATCAATCGGGCAGCGTAACTATTATGAAACTGGGGTTATAATACTTACAACAGAGCAGAACCTCGCTAATTAGGGGTATAGTACCCGACTATAAAGCTTAATACTTTCAGAATTCGAGATTGAGATTGAAATGTGTGCGACGGAAATTGTAATCTGATGCTATCTATTTATATTGCTGGATTCTGGTCCTGTCGCGGCCTGCGTGAAAGACAAGGGACCCTTACGCGGCCCACGTCAACATTGGTCAACGCTGTAGCTTAGCTGGGTCAGCTACTAGACTCGCCACGATGTTGACATGTGTCAGCACCGGATGCTTCCGTGTTTCATGATCTGTCGCGGCCCGCGTAATAGGATGGGGTGGGTTTACGCGGCCCGCCTCAACCCTATTTTTCTTATTTTTAATTTATTTTATATGTTAAAACATAATTCGGGCTCGGTTTTCTCATACGGGGTGTAATATAAAACATATTGAGATTCTAAGATATAATAGAGTGTTAGACATATTATGAGAGTGTCAGTTTTACCGAGGGTTGTTACATTCTCCCCACCTTGTTTTAGAGCTCGTCCTCGAGATCTACTGAAATAAATGCGGATATTTCCTTTTCATTTCTGACTCTAGTTCCCATGTGTACTCAGGTCCTCTTTTGGAGTCCCACTTCACTTTGACTAGAACTAGTCTCTTATGTTTAAGATTCTTGAGTTTCCTGTCTTCAATCTGTAGAGGCCTTTCTACAAACTTGAGTTGTTCATTTACCTCTATATCCTTAAGAGGTACTATCAATGATTCATCAGCTAAACACTTTTTAAGATTAGATACATGAAACACATCATGTATTCCTGCCATTTCCTCTGGCAGTTGTAGCTGATAGGCTACAGGTCCTATTTTTCTAATAATCTTAAAAGGTCCAACATACCTGGGACTTAACTTTCCTCGTTTGATGAATCTTACCACTCCTTTCCAATGAGAGACTTTCAACAATACTCTATCTCCTACTTGAAATTCCAATGGCTTGCGTCGGTTATTAGCATAACTCTTTTGTCTATCACGTGCTGCTTTCAGTCGTTCCTTGACTTGAATAATCTTGTCGGTTGTTTCCTGCACTATTTCAGGTCCAGATAGTTGCTTTTCCCCAATTTCTGCCCAACAGACTGGGGTTCGACACTTTCATCCATAAAGTGCTTCGAATGGTGCAGCATTGATACTTGTGTGATAGCTATTATTATAAGTAAATTCTATTAAAGGTAAGTGATCGTCCCAATTACCTCCAAAGTCAATTACACAAGCTCTAAGCATGTCTTCCATTGTCTTAATTGTCCTTTCACTTTGTCCATCTGTTTGTGGATGATAAGCCGTACTTAATTTTAACTTAGTTCCCATAGCCTTTTGGAAACTTGATCAAAAATGAGATGTAAAGCGACTATCTCTAACAGAAACAATTGATAAAGGAATACCATGTAAAGAAACAATTTCATTTACATATAATTTAGATAATTGTTCCATACTAATTGTTTCCTTCATTGGTAGAAAATGAGCTGACTTAGTTAGTCTATCTACAATCACCCAGATTGTATCATTTCCTTTCTTAGTTTTGGGTAATTTAGTAACAAAATCCATTGTTATCAATTCCCATTTCCAAACGGGCATTTCTAATTGTTGTAACAAACCTGAGGGTTTCTGATGTTCAGCCTTAACTTGTGAACATGTCAAACATTTAGAAACATAGACTGCTATGTCCTTTTTCATTCCTATCCACCAGAAATTTTTCCTTAAATCCTGGTACATTTTATCACTTCCTGGATGCATTGTATACTTAGACTTATGGGCTTCTTCTAATATACAATGACGTAGATTTCCTAATTTAGGTATCCACATTCTCTTTCCATGGAATCTCCATATTCCATCTGTTCCTTGTTCTAATTCTTTTAGCATACCTTTTAATTTTTCAGAATCATCCTTGATTACTGATTCTTGTGCATCTCTTATCTGATCATTTAAATCTACTTGCAGATTTAATTTAAGAGAACGTACCCTTTTTGTCTTTTCGTGATACTTTCGGCTTAAAGCATCTGCCACTATATTGGCTTTTCCTTCATGATACTGGATATCACAATCATAATCACTAAGAAATTCCATCCAGCGTCTTTGCCTCATATTCAACTCTTTCTGCCCGAAAACAAACCTTAAACTCTTATGATCAGTAAATATGATAAACTTACTACCATAAAGGTAATGTCTCCAAATCTTAAGAGCAAAAATTATAGCTCCTAATTCTAAATCATGGGTTGAATAATTCTCTTCATGATTCTTAAGTTGTCTAGATGCGTAAGCTATAACCTTTTGTCGTTGCATCAATACACATCCATAACCTAATCTAGAAGCATCACAATAGACTACAAAATCTTCAGTTCCTTCTGGTAATGCTAGTATGGGTGCATGGGTTAATCTTTGCTTAAGAATTCTAAATGCTTCTTCTTGTTTTAATCCCCATTCAAACTTAACAGATTTACAAGTTAACTTAGTTAAGGGAATGGCTATTCTAGAGAAATCTTTAATAAATCTTCTATAATAACCGGCTAATCCTAAGAAACTTCTAACCTCAGTTGGTGATTCAGGGGTTTTCCATTTCGTAATTGCCTCAATCTTTGTTGGATCTACATGAATTCCTTCATGATTGACTAGGTGTCCAAGGAATTGTACCTGTTTTAACCAAAATTCGCACTTTGAAAATTTAGCATAAAGTTTTTCCTTTCTTAATAAACTTAAAAGTGCGTGCAAATGTCTTGCATGATCCTCTTTACTTTTAGAGTAAATTAGAATATCATCTATGAATACAATTATGAATTTATCCAAATATGGCTTACATATTCGGTTCATCATGTCCATAAATGCAGCTGGGGCATTGGTTAAACCGAATGGCATGACAGTAAATTCATAATGACCATACCTTGTTCTAAATGCGGTTTTAGGAATATCCTCTTCCTGTACCTTTAATTGATGATATCCTGACCTTAAATCGATCTTAGAGAAAACTCAAGCTCCTTGTTGTTGATCAAACAGATCATCGATTCTCGGTAATGGGTACCGATTCTTAATCGTGACTTTGTTTAATTCACGGTAGTCAATGCACATACGCATTGATCTGTCCTTCTTTTTAACAAACAATATCGGTGCTCCCCATGGCGATGAACTTGGTTGTATAGATCCTTTTTCCAACAATTCGTCTAATTGTTTCTTCAATTCTTGCATTTCTGCAGGTGCCAAACGGTAAGGTGCTTTGGCAATCGGTGATGTTCCTGGTAGCAAGTGAATTCTGAATTCAACTTCTCTGTCGGGTGGTAGTCCTGGGAATTCTTCTGGAAATACATCTGAAAACTGAGATACTACTGGAATATCTTTTAAATCCTTTCCTTTAGTTTTAATGATTATAGAAATCAAATACACTATAGAACCTTTTCTTATACAACTTGGAGTTTTCATCACAGAAATGAATTTAGTAGATCTAGAAGATTTATCTCCTTTAATTGTGATCATTTTACCTTTTGGTGAATTTATTTGAATTACTTTTTGATCACATAAAATACTAGCTTTATTGGCTATTAACCAATCCATTCCTAAAACAACATCAAATCCTACCAGATTCATGGGATATAGGTTTGCAATAAATTTCTGATTTAAAATTTCTATGCTTGCTCCCTGCAAGATTTCAGAAATTCTAACGGTTTCTCCATTAGCTGTCTCTACTACACATTCTAGTGGTAGTTTAGTTAATGACTGATTTAGAAATTTGCAAAACGATGTATTAATAAAACTTTGGTTTGCACCAGAGTCAAATAATACTTTAGCAAAAACATCATTAACTAAAAACGTACCAGCTATGACATCTGGAATCATCTTGGCTTCATCTGCAGTTAAAACAAATGCTCTAGCATTTTTAGTATTCTTGTTATCTGGAGCTGGAGCTAATTTTGGACAATTCAGCTTGATATGACCTTGTTCTCCGCAATTGTAACATACCCTGATGTTAGCTTTCTTCCTGCAGTTTTCTTCCTTGTGCCCCGACATTTTGCAAAAGTTACAGTATATGGAGCATCTCCCTGAATGCTTTCTTTTGCAATACCTATAGTAGGGCGCAGAGGTAGAACCTATATTTTTCTCACGATTAGAATTTCCAGAACGAAATTCTTGAGTTAATTTCTGGGTTAGGTTTCTCCTTTGATCCTCTTCTCGGGTACGGACTAATTCATCAGTCAAGGTATTTGCTAGTTCTACAGCTTCTTCTATAGTTTGAGGTCTAGCTGCCTTGACTACATGTCTAATCTCTCCAATTAATCCCCAAATATAATGAGAAATTAACACTGGTTCTGGTGAAGCAAGAGTTGGTACTATTCTAGCATATTCAAAGAATATCTTAGTATATCCCTTACTATCTACACCAGTCATTCTAAGATTCAGGAATTTGTTTGCTATCTGTTCCTTCTCATTGGGTGGGCAGAATTTCCTTTCTACCTTATTCTTAAATTCTTCTCATTCCATATTATAAGTTTGATCACTTCCTCTTGTCTGGAGGATAGTGTTCCACCATTCTAGTGCTGCATTCTTAAACAGATTAGAAGCAAACAATATTCTATCTTCTTCAGCACACTTGCTTATCCTTAATACTGCCTCAGTCTTCTCTATCCAGCGTAAGGTTGCAATGGCCCCTTCATTGACCGAGAATTCCATTGGTTTACAAGACCAGAATTTTTTATAAGAACAACCATAAGGCATGGTTCTTCTTCTTTTGGGAATAGGCAATTGAAGTACTGGTCCATTGTTTACACTGTTTTCTGGTTCAACGGGTCGCTTACTGCTATGCTTACTTTTATTATCAGCATCTTTAACAGTTTGAAGTATAAATGGCATCGCATCTATAATTCCCTGTGCCACTATGTGTTGTATAGCACTATTATCCACTTGGTTTCCATTGTTATTGATACTCGGATTATCATTAACCACGTTAATGTTACTCTGGTTATCGTTATTCAGATTTCCTTGATTTCCTTCGTCGGCCATCTGAATTTTAAACATTTATCCCATATTAATATCACAATTAATATTTTAATATAGTTAATCACATAACACACAATCTAGCCAAAAACGTAGATCATTGCTACTATACTCTTTTCCATATACTTATGCGTCTATTACACACTAGTACAGAAATAAAGATTACAATACCAACAGAAATAAAATAGTAATATGCATCCGTACACACATATTTTATTTTATTATGTTATTATTACTACTGCTTCCTCCATTCTAACATTCACGGATATGGATTCATCCAAAAATCCATATTGCGCTCATCGTATTTCCATACGAGACGCTCTCCCACCTGGCGCATCCTCTCACTGCTTTCTAAAATTTCCTCCCCAAAAGTCCTAAGTTCTTGGACGTTTTCTGCACTCATTGGGGGTGCAGGTTCTAGGACTGGGTTTGGAATCTGGGGTGCGGGTTCCTGATATGGAGGTAAAAGTGCCTAAAGTTGGTAAGGATCTTCCAAGATTCCCCTAATGTAGTTATCATGGTAATAGGGATCTAAAGGGTCCATACCTGAATAGGCTCCTATAGGTGTGTCTTCAGGAATAGAGTAACGTTGCACATAGTCCCTATTCTCGTCCCACCAGGGGTCGTAATTCGGGTCTAGGGGATTTGGTGCAGGTACCCTAGGAATTTCGTCAGGGTTAAAGTCATGCATCTCCACTTGGGTTTCCTGGTTTTCTATCTCCATGAGTTGTTCTGGGTTTTGTGGTTGTGGGGCTACAAGTTGTTCCAGACTTGGGTCAGCAGCAGTTGTAGCTAAGATATGGAAATTAGCTAGGCTTCTATTTAGCATATCTTGTGTATGAGCATCTGTTTCTCGCTTAATAGCTGCTAAGGCCCTTTGCTGTTGCAATTTTCGCATTCTCTTCCTACGAGCAAAAGCTTCTTTACTGAACCATCCTCATTTCTTAGTAGGAAATGGTTCCTCCGACTTAGCTCTAAAGGCAAATATCCCGTCTTCCTGATCAGCAGTATACCCCGAAAGGGCAGGCTGTGATGATGTACCTTCACTCCTAGGTGAATCAGATAACTGACGATTCATATCTGATGGTTCTTGATCACTCATACTGTAAACTAACAGATAGTCAAATAACACATAACAAATAAATACAGTTATGCATTTATTTACATAATTTTATTGCCTAACACAAATTTTAGAATTTTAAGTGTCAGCAGAACACTTCTTTGGCTTAAACCAGTGGCTAGGCTCTGATACCACCTCCGGTCGCAACCCCCGATCCCTTATTCCCGGGAACGGGCGGACGCGATCTCAGTTGTGGTGGTATCAGGTTATTTAATCTCGCAGCGGAATTTACATCAGGACCGTAGTTAGGAAATGTTTATCAGAGTAAAACCACCATATTTGATATTAATAATAACATGGGCAAAACCCAAGTTTCTTATTACAATACATTTATAGGGACAAACCCTATTTTATTGAATTTAAAACATCGTTTATTAGGTAACTTTTATAGCCACATTTTCCCCAAGCCTTCAATGCTCTCCAGCTGGCTTTCATTAATTGGCTGTTCACATTGTGTTACCTGTAACGCATTTTTAAAAACATTTGTCAGTCGGAAATACTGGTGAGTGAATCCTAATTTAATCAAGAAACATTTTATCAATTAAAACAGTATTGAGAGCGATCACATTGTTTATTTCTACACAATTACTCATTCAGTATTTGCCACTCGACCGGATCTATGGCTATGGTCAAATTACCCATTGGCTAACTCGTCGTCCAATGGTAATGCACTGTCATTCAGACTTACTACTACTCGTAGTAAATTTTGTATACAAAACCCCATAATACCGGCAGTAATTGAAGAACTACAAAGACTCAATCACCGCTTAATCACATTGTAAATAATTAAGTTTTTGTAAAACATTCCAAAAAGGTTAACAAAAAGAGGATAAACTCACATTGCTGTCTTAGGCTTTTCGTAAGGGTTTCCTGGATATAATCTATAATTTATACAAATGTACATTGGTTAGTACCATAACCCTTTGAAAATATTAATAATACCCTCCCCGAGACGGCATTCCAACAACTACGTCGGGCAGAACCACGACAGTTGTTACGGAACCCTAAATTAATCAGGCATCGTAACTATTATGAAACTGGGGTTATAATACTTACAACGGAGCAGAACCTCGCTAATTAGGGGTATAGTACCCGACTATAATGCTTAATACTTTCAGAATTCGAGATTGAGATTGAAATGTGAGCGACGGAAATTGTAATCTGATGCTATCTATTTATATTGCTGGATTCTGGTCCTGTCGCGGCCCGCGTGAAAGACAAGGGACCCTTACGCGGCCCGCGTCAACATTGGTCAACGCTATAGCTTAGCTGGGTCAGCTACTAGACTCGCCACGATGTTGACACGTGTCAGCACCGGATGCTTCCGCGTTTCATGATCTGTCGCGGCCTGCGTAATAGGATGGGGTGGGTTTACGCGGCCCGCCTCAACCCTATTTTTCTTATTTTTAATTTATTTTATATGTTAAAACATAATTCGGGCTCGGTTTTCTCATATGGGGTGTAATATAAAACATATTGAGACATTCTAAGATATAATAGAGTGTTAGACATATTATGAGAGTGTCGGTTTTACCGAGGGTTGTTACATTTTCACACCTGATATACGGATTTATTTATTTAATTTCTGTTGGTTCATTATCTTAAACAGTCTTAATACAATTACGTGTTAAGTTAAGAGTACACAAATTCGTATTATATTCTGGTGTACCTTTAAAGATTCTTTCATCATTGATCGAAAATTCTATGATATTCATTTGGTCTTTCATTATCAATAGAAAATTCTATAATATTCATTTGAAACAAATATCCCAATTTACTTCATTGAGACTTTCAGTTAATTACAAACACGGTGAATTTGTTCGCTCACCGTAATTATTGAACTATTTCAATCATTACAACACCTCGCGGCGTCGGTATAAACTTGTATCTTGGGATAATCATAATCGTACGAATCACGCAAAACCATGTAAGTCTTTCGTTTGACTCATCATTTAAAAGTAGTCTTGATACAATTATGCGTTAAGATAATGATACACTAAACTCTGTTATATTCCGGTGTATCCTTGCAATTCAATAAATGTCAACATATTGATTTTTGTCATATCATAATTCGATAATTGACAAATTATTTTCGTGCTTCTATTTCATTTGAGCTTGTTGATTCTGAGTCTTCATCAGTTGACAATCAAAATAAGTTTTCTTTTGACCGTGAATTCTATTATTTCTAAAAGTCATTTACAACATATAAATAGTCAGTTTAATCATATATCTCTTTTGACTTGAACCTAGTCACCTTGGAAATTATATCATTTCATCTCATCCATTTGACATCGATTTCTTGAACTAATTCAGTTGAACCATTAAGTCCTATTTATTGTACAACTCGTATTCACAAAATTTGATGTTTTGATTCTATATCATTTACCTTAATAATGTTCTTAATGACTAAGACATAACCTAACTCTAGAGAAGATATCATAGCCCAAATCTCGAGGACGAGATTTAAAACAAGGTGGGGAGGATGTAATATATCCATTTTTTTATCATATAAGAGTTATAGGTTGTTTAAATTTATTAACCACTAGTAACTAGTTTTATTTTTAAAACAATTATTCAACCCATATAGTTTTAAAAACTATTTTTGGTTGGAATGTTATACTAATTAATTGGCTTGTATATGTGTGTCATTTCTATTTTCTATATTAAAATAAAGTATATAAAGCTTATATTATTAGACGGGTAGATTACGGGTAAGTTGACTATTAGAAATATGAAGTACCTAGACGAGCCTAGTGACCGTCTAATAATTAAATTATAAAAATACATTGTATTTGGACTTACTCCGTTTTTAATGAAACTTGGTTCAAAATGTAGATAACATTATTCTCGTTCTAATGACATATTTATTGTTTTATAAAACGTCATATTTTAGAAGTTATAAGCGCCAAATAAGTGAATCAGCTGAATTAATTATAATATATAAATAATAAATAATAAAATAATAACAAACTAAAGAATTGCATGGAATGTTCAAAGTTTACGTGTCCTTTGTATTAAATGGTGAATGCATGAGTGGAGGTTAAAACTTACACCCCAAGTCCTCCATTTCGTATAAATAAGAAAGCAACATTCATTCTTTTCTTTCTCACACTGTGTGGCTCTCGCCCTCCTCTCCCTATCTCTTAATTCTATTTTTTTTCTTTAGTATTATACTCCAAAGCCTTGCCCTATTTTAAGTATTTTAACTCCCGATCACTGATACCCTTTCCGATTGATCTGGATCCCCATAACGCATGTCAAGGCTCTGCCCGACTAAGTTCGTTGGGGTTCTGTCTCGTGACATAGGGATAAGGTTGAATTAGGGTTACTATACTTAACACGAGTGCAATATATATATATATATATATATATATATATATTAAATAGCTCAGGAGTTATACCCAAGATTATACCAGGAGGCTTTCTAGTTGAACCCTAAAGTTACAAAGTGAGTCCATTCTCTTTTCTCACAGTTTTATCACCTTTTTGTGATACAATTATATTTAAAAATGTTTTACAAAATCCTAAATATTTACTAGTTATACTTACAGTGATTAAGTTTTTGTATTCTGTAATGTCTGCCAGTATGTGGGGTTTTATACATTACTTGACACCCGTTACTATTGGCCAAAGAGTTAGCAATTAGTAGCACAAATATGGTTTAATATGGTTTAGTGGAGGCATGAACATTCAATACCATATATTAGTAATAACATATTTAAAACCTTTATTTATGGCTTTGTTATTTAAAAATAGTATTATATTTAATGTTTAAATATGATTTAAATATTATAATTAATATTTAATGTATTTATATACTATTAATTATTAAAACTAAATTTCGGTATCCATCACAAAAGTCCATAAAGTTAAAAGTTTACATTAGTCAAATAGTCATGGAGTGGTTTGTAGCTTTGTCTACCATCTGGTTGAGTCTATCCACACAGTTTCGATTCTAACCGTCTCCATTTTATGCCTTTTTGTCAGTTTTCTTTATTGTCAAGTGTTTTCACTTGGGCAAGCCCCACTTTGATATTTATTTACCTAGACTAATATAGTAAGTGTAAGAGCATTCTCATCCAATCCATCAAAACTTGTGAGGGTGAGTTTTTATATTGTAAAGGATATAAAAAGTGGTTGTGAGTGGAGGAGAGAGAAAATGTTACTGTTCATCTGTATATTTGGTGGGACACTGTTCACCCAGTATAATTTTCTTGATATATATTGAAAGTGGTTGTGAGTGAAGGAAAGAGAAAAATGTGATGATAATATTATTTAATTGAAAAGGAGAGAGAAAAAGTATTTGTTTTTAGTGGAAATATATTGATATAGGAGTTGTTTTTTAGTGGAATGTATGTATAATTTGATGGATTTGATGAGAATGCTCTAATAACTGTATATTTTAGGATGGTTTTTGTTATTTATTTACGTAAGAGTAATAATAATTATAGTGAGATATTTTATTATACGGGGTCGATTATTTGTTCTTTTCTATGTTTTACGTTTAGATATGAACTTGCGCGTTAACACGGTATAATGAGCGTGTGTGGTTCAATGGTTTTACGTCTACTTATTATTTGGTTTGATAGTTTAGCCACCAGAATCACTAGTTGAAAGAATGATCAACAGTGATATGACCAGAGTCGTTAGATGGGAGAATGATCAACAGTGACATGACCAAAGGCACTAGTTGAGAGAATGATCAATAGTGACATGACCAAAGGCACTAGTTGAGAGAACGATCAATAGTGTTATGACCAGAATCACTAGTTGAAAGAATGATCAACCGTGATATAACCAGAAATATGACCAGAGTCACTAGTTGAGAGAATGATCAACAGTGACATGACCAAAGGCACTAGTTGAGAGAACGATCAACAGTGTTATGACCAGAATCAATAGTTGAAAGAATGATCAACAGTGATATGACCAGAGTCACTAGTTGAAAGAATGATCAACAGTGATATAATTACTTGATAATTCACTATTGGACGAAAGTGAGCCAATGAGTGATATGACCACTGTCACATCGGAACTGCCACCATGTGACAAATACTGATTGAGTTGGGTAAATACAAATAAATATAAAAACCTTGATGCTGTAAAGTATAACAATATATTTTATAAAAATGGAATGAACTCGCCAGTATTTATTACTGATAAAATGTTTTCCAAACATGTTTCAGGTAATTTGCTGTAAAGATAATATAAGCCAGCTATAGAGCACTGAAGGCTTAAATAAAATGGCTATAAATACCATAATAAAAGAATAAATTATGTTTTATTTATTTGGGTTTATCCCTATAAAAACAATTTAATTGAATATGGGTTTTAGCCCATTTATTTAATATTAAAAGTTGGTGTTTTATAAACTCTGAAATTATTTCCTAACTACGATCCTGATAAAAACTTTTCCGCTGCATAATTAATAAACACCGATACCATCTGACTGGTTCACGGCTCCTACTCCCAGGGTGGGGTTGGGGGCTGTGACAATGGTGGTCGGGAACAACCTCAAAAGTATATTGAAAAAAAGAACATATCTTCATGTTCATCGACTTCAGGCTATTTTGGAAGGAGGCACGAAAGTTGATGGTGGGAATTGATCACGCTACGCCTTTAGGTCCGGGTACAAGTGGGCGAGTTTGTTAAGCGTATCAAACTTCTTTCCCGTATCTGGGATACTGTGCAACACAATAATAGCTTCTGCATCTACCTTGATGTCACGTGGTGGCAATCTTATACACATATTTTTTTTTCGCATCAAATTTATATACGACATAATAAGCTAGTTTCTCTGGGACCACCTTAACGTCCTTTTTCCCGCTTGAATGCGTGCTCGCAACTATTTTTTTTGTCAACGGTGGTAGTTATTTCTGCGTTTTTCGGCCAACATCTATAAACACCAAAATCTATATATGTATATATGTGTTGGTTATTTCACGAGTTACACAAGTTTATATCTTTTATGGGAATTTGATGTAAAAATATAAACATATATATTTTTACGTAAAATTGCTAAGTTAGACAAAAACCCGACGAAAGTATATATTTGTTTCTTGGGTAGTTTTGCACATGATTATTTAGTGTTAAGTCACTCTTGGTTTTCAAATTAAAGACAAGAAGGATGTTATGAGATTATTATCCTAAAAATAAATATATAAGTATATTTACTTAGTAAAATAATCGTGTTGGTTCTCGATTAAATATAAATTAATATTTCATAAACCAGAACATCGATTTCAAGAATGAATGCAAGGACGAGTCAAGATTTCATACATCATATTTTAAGCATCGTAAACGCATCACCAACGTTTCATCGTGTTTTAAAGTAATATGTTTTTTCAAGTAAACAATGATATCATCTAGCTAGTTGGGAGACTTAATACATATGAAAAAATTGTATGCTAGGATCATTGCATAAACCATATAATGCCCTTGATATTCTAGGACACGCCTAGGTCGGATCATTTTTCATAGACTTTTGCTATCATTCACACTTGTAGACTTGGTGAGTCTCACAACCCTTATTTTACTTAATTTAAACTTTGGGGGAAAACAACATGCTAGATTCATACATTGCATAAAGAGCATCCATGGTTCAAATGTGTTACATGAGTTTTATTCACGCATGACACCTAAGTCCCCTTACTACATAACCATTAGATTTGGTATTCGTGGAATATATGAATAGTACAACTTGGGTTGACACCCCATTTCGTGGCTAGTCGCGCTAACCTTGATTATGATAAAAACTAATGCACATTGTCCATTTCATTTCTGTTTTGTGATAGAACATTGATGGCCAATTCAGAATGTAGTTATGGTTTATGTAGCTAGTTGGGTGACTTGATACATATGACCAACTTGTATGCTAGGATCAATGCATAGACCTTATAATTCCCTTGATACACTAGTAGACACCTAGGTAAGATCATTTTTCATGGACTTTTGCTTTCATTCACACTTGTAGTCTTGGTAAGTCTCACAGCCCCTATTTTACTTAATTTAAACTTTGGGGAGAACAACATGCTAGATTCATACATTTCATAACGAGTATCCATGGTTCGAATGTAACTACCTAAGGTAATCCAATGACAAAAGGCGACCCCATACGCCCACAACTACCAACAACGATGGGTAACCCAAGCCCACTATCTCTAGCTCCGGGGAAAACTCTCCCCCCAAAAGCCCACTGTGGTAAAACCTAGTTGAGATCGAATTCGAATATGAGATGCATGACATCAAACCCAAATTTTCACTTCCCCTTTAATGGAAATTGAGCTATATCTCATTAGCTTGTTCCTTTGTACATAAGGAATCAAGTTAACATAACCTTTTGTGATGTTCGACACTTAGACATCTTATTTTCCGCAAAAAAAATAATAAGAAACATTATTTAAAGTGGATAAAATCCTCATTCTCTAAAATCATACAAAATTTATATTTTTGATTTCACTATTGAAACCACTTTTCGTATGTCTTGATCTTCTTTTTAAGTACTCTTGATAACATATTTGTGTGCCCTAAAATTTGTATCATCAAATGCAAATATAACACAAAATCAAATGCAATGTGTACTCTCCCTATGTTCATTATTGTATCTTTAACACAAAGTCAAATGCACGTAAGAAGATACTTTAGTTATATGTTGATAAAATCCACCTTCTTTACTGTCGTACTCTACAGAAGTTCAGTATTGTATCTTCAACTGAAACGTGTTCTTTGGTACTTGATATGGTCTTAAGCACTCTTCAAATATCTTTATAATTGAACTTAAAAGCTCTTTGTCTTGATTTCAATATATCCATTCACACTAGAACTCAGGTTGACTTGACTTATTACATAATTCACTAATTATACATATAAATTAAGAATGGTATGAGTTACAACACAAGTTCAAAAAAACTAGGAGTTTAGGAGGAGAATATTTTAATACTCGAGTTTACTTGAAATACTATTTGAGTAGTTTTAGCTCTATATTAACCTGATAAATTAAGTGGATTTAAGTACATATTAATTGATTTTTAGTTGCTATAACATGTGCTGCACCGTAAAGAACCAAATCGCTACCAATCGGATTTTTTTCCTAGGGGCGGAACTAATGAGGAAGTAGCCGTAGCAAGCGCTACAGCTCAACCCCGTATTCGCAGTGTATTTTTCGGTTTTATACATAGGATACCCCTAAAATATACGAGGATACCCTTAAGAGAAAAATATGAAACTTAATATTATTAATTGAGCCCAAAACTTGTTTAATAACTAAGCCCAAATAATAACCCAAATGATAATTAAGCTCAAATGAATAAAATAAACCAATGATTTTGGGCATGGGCATTAATTGGAACTTCCAATGAAACCCAAACGTCGCACACTTGCACGAAGCCACAAACATGAGTACAGAAGCCTGCGACGGATCAGCGATTTCGGCATTCCACCCTGCGCCACTATTCACGCCGCCGTTGACCTTTTATTTCTTGTGAGTTTTCTTGTCGTTTGAATGTTTGATAAATGATAGTTTGATCTCTTGTATGATGATGTTATAGTTTATCTAGAATTCTAGTTTAGAAGTTTGTATATTTGTTAAATGTTAGGTTTTAAGACTTTATTTTTGTTGTTAAACTAGGGAGTAGGGAGTTGAATTCTTTAATTTAAAATTGATTCTTTGAAGTGAATATGAAAGCACAATTTAAAAAACAATCTCTAATTGGGAACTTTTTCGAAAAATGTTTTTTGAGGAAGTTGATGGAAATCGGGTTGGTGATGATATAATTCTAAATGATACAATTCCGAATGATATAAGTCCGAATGAGACAAGTCCAAATGTTGCGAATGATAATATGCAAGAAAATGTTCATATTGGTCCAAGTAATCCTACAACTTCAATTCCTACAACACGAGATATTATCGATTTGAATGATATTCCTTCGGATCTATATGATAGGCCACATATTGCTAGTGATCACCCAAATCAAATAGATGTAAGAAGGGCATATC
>JARYGA010027726.1:0-78378 GCA_030545235.1 Helianthus tuberosus
CCAACTCGTAGGTTTTTGATCATTTTTTAGAACGTCCTCTACAAGTACGCATTGGGTCATCAAGATCAATCAATGGAATGGGTACCAATTTGTCACGAGTCCTTGCAATTTCCCAAGCCTTTAAATGAATAAATTTGGTTTTCCTCGAGTATAGTCTTTGGTACTCGCTTAGGGCGGCTTGGATTACGTTCGCGTCAGTTGTCCCACTTGGTTGATTGCGAAACTAATATATATATTAAAAAATATAAAATTAATAATAAGTAAAAATGTATATTTTATATTTTAAAAAATACAAAAGTAACAAAATAATATATCTTTTCCAATTAGCACGCATTGAATCGACTCTTTCTTCTATTTATATATGTCCGCTTGCCCGTTATTTGATCGATGCTCCGAGTAGTAGAACCGTGTAGTCTTCCAACATGTGATAATTCCTCTCCAAACGGTTTTTTTGTTGTTGATTTCTGACATTTTTGTCCTCGGAAATATGTAAAAACGCCTTCACGAAGGCACACTTTTTATCTCCGCCCAAGGTTGCCTTTGCTTGGTGGTTTCTTTCCCTTTGCCTCGTCCTCCACGACTAGCCTTAACTTGTATTTCTTCATCCACTAGTTCTTCATCTTCATCGGCTAGTGGTTCTTCTTCTTCGTAGGCTTCGTCCGAATCAGGATCACGAACCGGGTTACGATACAGATTGTTTTGGTAGTGTGAGGTAGGATCGCCATACGCGAAACGTTCCACCATTTGGTCGTCCATAGGTGGGTATCAGTTCGTCTTGTAAACGAAAGTTAGTCAGTTCACCTAGATTAGCACGAACAAGCGACCTATATTTTTCTTGGTAGCGGGCGCTTTTTTACTTGCGCCTTCCATATAGTTTTTTGGTTGAAAATTGGGTGTTTTTAAAATGTGTACGTTGAAGAAATAAAGTATGTATAAAATGTGTTTATTGTATATATATGGTAGATTTCTTTCTTTTTTTTTTAAACAAGCATGCCTAACGGTAATAATTATGTTCAACGGCTAGCTTTCCAAACCCCAACCCTCTATCACAAACCAATTTTGAGAATCTATTATATATAATAAATGAAAGTGATTTGGCCACGTGTCACTTAATTAGGGCATCCTCAGTTCTGTTTTCCCGCCCAATAGTACCACACTTCCATCCCTTTTATACTCCATCAGTCTCCTTTTTTCCTTTTCAAAACCCTAGATTCTCCTTCTCCCTTCTCCTGTACTCTTCTCCGTTTCTTAATCAAAGATCAAACCAAATCATCTCATTATGAATCATTCAGCCTATTGTAATTTTTCATGTTCTGATTATACCCTGAAGAGGTAATATCTGGCTTTTGTAATTTTCATCCCGAGCTATAGTTGGGAAGATTCTTTCAATCTTCTTCGTCGGCAAGGTTCTTCCATTTGAGGTTTGATTTGTATGTTTATAGATCTGTGTTTGATTTCTTCTTATTTTCATACAAAGTTTTAATTAAACCCTAATTTCTACTCCTAATCTCATCATATGGTTCCAGGGTTGTTGTCATCGATGGTCATCAAAGTTGAGATCCACTTACCTGCGGATAGATTTCCGCCATGAACTGGTATGTTTGAATATGTTCAGAAACTAAGGGTTTTTTTTTTTCTTAACGGTGTGATATGAGTACTACATCTATTGATTATTGATCTGTGAATATATTACACCGATTATTCTTTTTGAAATTAGGGTTTCATTTGCTTGAGATTTGAATCTTCCGATTGTTGAAGCCTTTTGAAGCCGATCCTTTTAAATTTCCAGTTCCCGAGGTATTATTTGTTTGTTAACAGCAGTGGTTCAGCATCTACAGTGGATTCAACATCTACAGTGGATTCAACATCAGGTATTTGGTTAATTTTTGGTCAAGTTTCCTGTTCAGCTTGATGTCCACTTATCGAATTTTTCATTTTATTTTTAGGCTTCTATATGATTTTGAGGTTGATTGATTGGTCACTTGCTATTGTTGTTTGATGTTGTTTGCTATTGTTTGATGTTGTTTGCTATTATTGTTTGATGTTGTTTGCTATTATTGTTTGATGTTGTTTGCTTTGTTGTTTGATGTTGTTTGCTATTATTGTTTGATGTTGTTTGCTTTGTGTTTGATGTTGTTTGTTATTATTGTATTGATGTTGTTTGCTATTGTTTACTATTATTGTTTGATGTTGTTTGCTATTATTGTTTGATGTGTTTGCTTTTGTTGTTTGATGTTGTTTGATATTATTGTTTGATGTTGTTTGCTATTGTTGTTTGATGTTGTTTGCTATTATTGTTTGATGTTGTTTGCTATTGTTGTCAAGTAAGGTAAAAATGGCCATTCTAATTACCTGAATATTGCGTATGATATCCTTTTAATTTTAACCGCGCAACAAGTTTTTTGGTTTGTTTCTTTCATATTTCATTATGATTTGTATGCTTTTAGGGTTTGATTTTATATTGGTCATCACATTAATTGGTGAGTACTCAAGAATATTGGATGGTTTACTTAGTTTTATTTTGGGTATTTTTGGATGATTCCATCCATTTCTTTAGATAGTTCATGATTGAAGATGCAGTTGAAGGTATCTAAATAAGGTAATAATTGCATTACATCTCTGTTGAAAAATAGAATTGATAAATTTAGGGAAAGTGAGGTTGAAAGATGTTAACCCAACAGTGGAGATTTCATTCTACAGTTTCGATAAATTAAGGGTATTCTCATATAAATCTTCCTAGATGCTTCAATGAAGCGGCACTTGGGACATCTGTTGTCTTCAAACATCTATTATCTATTCTATCTATTATATATAATAAATGAAAGTTATTTGGGCCACGTGGACCAAATAACTTTCATTTATTATATATAATAGATAGAATAGATAATAGATAATAGATAATAGATGTTTGAAGAATAACAAATGTCCAAAGTGCTGTTTCTTTGGAAGCATCCAGGAACCATTATATGAGAATACCCTTAATTTATCGAAGTTGTAGAATGAGATCCTCCACTGTTGGGTTATCATCTTTCGATCTCACTTTCCATAAATTTATCAATTCTATTTTTCAACAGGGATGTAATGCAATTATTCCTCTCAATCAAAATAGACCGACCCTTGCTTCCTCTCAAAGTGTTATGGAATGGTTATAACAGCTGATCATGCTAAGGTCTGTTATAACTAACCACTGTTCCTTATAAAGTCTGATGGACTTAAAGACTGATGAGGCCTATCCACTGTTTGAAGACAAATCCCCGTGGAAGTTCCATGTGCTAAGGACTGTTATAACTAACCACTGCTCTATATATAATCTATCGATCCAGTATCATTGTTCCAACATCGTCGTATTCAATGAAGCTTCCCATCATACATCAACCTTTCAATATCGATGTTGCAGTATAATTGTTGCAACATCGTGAAAAGTTGCATGTGCAACCTTCTTTGATGGGAGAGTTGCAACTTGAACGGACGATATGTATCTCTCCCTGAAATCTCTTCTTCTCAATACTCGGCATTTGTTCATAAAGGATAAGAGAAATCTGAAGCTCTCTCTGACCCACTTTCAGAAAAAATTTTGGTGATATGTGGTTTGCCTTGATCATGGTATGTGTTTTTGTTTTTTATTTTTACTGAAGTTTTGTTATCTGAGTTGTGACTAAATGATGATTGTGAATGATCTGCTGCAGATGATGATGATGATTGTTCTACGGTTGTTTCCAGTATCATTGTTCCAACATCATTTAAAGTATGTGTTTTTTCCTACTCCAATTGTAACAACTCTCATCAAAAGTCCTAATTATTATATTATTTTATCCAATAGGAAACCCTAATTAAGACACCCAAGTGATTCTGCACAAACCCTAAAATTTTCAGAACAATCGGAATCAGGATCAGGGCCCCTAAAACTCAAAGGGGGTAAACCCTAGTTAACGATTATCTAAAATACTCGTTGTCAAAATTCGAAATTAAGAAACTGTCAACTCAGCAAAGCTAGTCCCAACCGTGGCTACCCTATAACCTATTTTCGACCCTTACGGACCGTAACATTTATAGGCTTACGGTCCGTAAGCACCCTTACGCACCGTAACAATTTGAGGCTTACGGTCCGTAAGCAAAGTGAAATTTTAACTATAAATAGCAGACATTGGCAATCGAATTTTGGTGTTCAAACGACGTAAAACTTCGCTGCATGTACTGAGATACGTTCTGTTTACTACAATTAACACACACGGTGCACTAATCGACGCCGCAATCAGGGTAATAACTCGATCGCTGATACGATTCAATGTCCGATCGATTAAACTATCCAATGGATGTTTAAGTGCTGCCCACATTAGGGTTTATGCTTTGTCATTCGTCGTTAAATCGATGGATGTTTAAGTATCGCACTTTGTCATTCGTTGTGAAGGTTTTAATCTCGTGAGTTATCGTAAATGCTGTATTAAGTTACTAACCTAGTTTGTGTGCCTGATTATTTAAACTAGGTTATCAAGGCTAATCAGTAGAATAAGCTCTGTTAAATCTACAATGTGAGTCATTCTCTTTTTATCAAATCTATTTACAAAAGCATGTTTATTTCAAAGTTATAATTACGGGGATTAAGTCTTTGTAATCACCAAGTTACAGCCGGTATGTGGGGTTTTGTATACATTACTTGATAATCGTCACCATTGGGGCAGCCAATGGGGGATATGACCATAGTCACAGATCCGGTCGAGTGACAAATACCGTGGGTAGTTGGTTTGATATCAGAAACATTGTAATCGCTCTTAATACTGTAAATTATAACAAACAGGTCGTTTTATTAAATAGAATGATTCACTCAGTATTTCCCGCTGACAAAACCTTTTTCAAACATGTTTCAGGTGATCTGTTGTGATCCAGGAATAGTGCCGTGAAGCACTACCAGCTTAAGGAAGTGGCTCAGTATAAAAATAAAGAAACATGTTTTGTAAAATAAAAGATTTCCTGGTGAAATCTCAAGATTGTAAATTATCGTGTTTTATCCCGAATTGTGAAATAAAATAATCGGGAAATATTTCAGTTTTAAAAAGATCCTGAAGAAACTTCCGCTGTTAATTAAAGTACCACGGGATTTCTGTCCCGCGGCTCCTGAAACGGGTCAAACCGGGTCGGGGGCCGTGACAGAAATTTTGAAATTTTGAGTTTTTTATTTGAGTTAATAGCCAAAATGGTCCCTGAGGTTTGCTCACTTTTGTCACTTTAGTCCAAAATCCAAATTTTTTAAATCTGGGTCCCTGAGGTTTGCATTTTTTTGCCATTTTAGTCCAAAAATGAAATCTGGTCAGATTTCTCAAAAAAACCTCAAGTTTTGTCCTTTTGCACAGGGGTAAAATGGTCATTTTCATTTTATTATAACTAATTATTAATTAAAAATAATAAAACCCCTCACCACCATCAACATTCCTCTGTATCCCCCTCTCTTTCTCTCTCTCTCTCTAAAACACAAAACCAGAAACCATCACAAAAATCAAAATACAGACAACAACAAATCAAAACAAAAACCGATTTGTAAAAAGAAACGAGGCTCCAACAACAAATCAAAACAAATACCGATTTGTAAAAAGAAACGAGGCTCAGATCTGTTTTACATTGGGAACAAGGAGGAATAACCGCCATGGCTGCAAACAGAGGTTGCAAGCGCACTTGCCCTCCTCCGATTCTGCCACGCCAAGCTGCGGAAAATCTCAATTGTTGACCCAATTTTGACTCGGATTAGGTGAAATCATCACAGCCTCGTGGTGAATAAAAGGACTGGTTTCAAGTTTTGATCATCCTGTTTGTTACAAAATCACCCTCAACCACCTAAAACATTAACAAAATCACAGATCATCATCCATCATCTTGATCCCTTAAAACTAACAAAATCACAGATCATCATCCATCACAAAATCACAGATCATCATCCGTCTCCCCTCCACCACCGTACACCCTCCACCACCGTCTCCCCTCCACCACCGTACACCCTCCACCACCGTACACCCACCACCACCGTCTCGCCGGAGCTATGGCTTCCCCTGTTTCAAAATTTTGACCGGCGAGTGTTGTTGAGGGGTTGAAACAGACATATGAGAAGAAATCAGGGGTTTTAAGTTGAGATTCATCTCGCCGGTTGCAAAGAAGAAGAGGGGTTTTGTGATCTGTGTTATATATATATTAGAGAGAGATGATGGCAGTGGTGGACGGTGGTTTTGTAATCTGTGTTTTAGTGAGAGATGATGGCAGTGAGAGAAAGAACTGAATGATCTGTGAGAGAGAGAGAAAGACTTGAACAGGTGGTTTTGTTGCAAAGAAGAAGAGGGGTTTTTATTCAAGAGAGAGAGACATAAAGACTAAAATACCCCTAAGCATAAAGACAAAATAGCAGGTTCTTTTTTGAAAATCTGACCTGATTTCATTTTTGGACCAAAATGGCAATAAAATGCAAACCTCAGGGACCCAGATTTAAAAATTTTGGATTTTGGACTAAATTGGCAAAAGTGAGCAAACCTCAGGGACCATTTTGGCTATTAACTCTTTTTATTTTGAAGTGATATTCTCTAATTCTCACTTTATATTTCAGTCTAATCACAGTTGTTTGAAATTCATACAATCTGCTGCGGGTTATTATAAGTTTGTATTAAAAGAAGCATAAAGTTAAATTAAACTCAAAGAAAGATTTTTAAATCTACATTTAAAATAATTTTTGCTGGTGACTAAATGATTATTATATATGACTCTGGGCAGATGATGATGATGTAGAAGCCGCAGTAGTTCCTACTAAACGCAAGAAAGCGTCTGCTATTGCTGTAAGATAAGATTTTATCTTACTAGAGTAATGGTCTTTCCTGCCTTTTTTGTATTAAAAGAAGCATAAAGTTTGGTTTAAAGCAGCTCTTTATGAACAAAGTTAAGGATTAAGTATATGAGGACAGGGCTACTCTTCAACAGCTGAAGAAGTGATTTCATGTACTGCATCTTGGTCTGTTCACGAGAGATCAGGTTTCTATAAATCCTGATGTTGATGCATTGAGTACTTCCGTGGAGTTCATGGCGGTTGTCGAAGATATACATTGATGGAGTTTAAAGCTAAAAGCACTAATTTTTGCTGTTAGGTTCGTACATTTCTTGGTGTTGTTCTTAGATTTTAAATTTTTACTGTTAGGTTCGTAAATTTCTTAGTTTCGTTTTCTTGAATTCTATGTAATTTTGTAAAGAAGTACAATAACAAACAGTGCTTTGAACATCTGTTTGCATTTTGGTCAATAGTTAATGGAAACCCATGTTAGGTTGAACAGTGTTTTTAAGACGAAAACAGTGTGAGAAGACAGTAGATCTTATTAAGTTAAACATCTGTTCAGGGTTAAACAGATGTTTGGCCTTTTATATCAGAGGTTTGGACTTAAACAGTTGTTTGACCTTAAACAGATGTTTGGCCATAAACAGATGTTTGAGCTTAAACATATGTTTTACCTTAGACAGATGTTTCGCCTTCTATATAAGATATTTGGACTTAAACAGATGTTTGACCTTAAACAGATGTTTGGGCATAAACAGATGTTTGGCCTTAAACCAAACATCTGTTTAAGGTCAACATCTATTTGACTATTGGTCAACATTTGATTGACTTTTGGTCAACATCAGTTTGAATTTTGGTCAACATCTTATTTTGTAAAGAAGTACAAAAACAAACATTTTTACAAAATCCCAAATCACCATATCATTTAAGTGCATTGAAGTAAAAGTGGAAATGATATTATTCATGTGGTCCTGTTGTGCTTTTGTTTGACCTCTAATATTGGTACATGATCTAATCCGGTGATTTGAAGACATTGTTGTTTCATCTTTATACTAATAAATAAAAATCAAGTACACTTGGATGATTATTAAGCTCCTCATTTTGATTGTTTGGGTATAGTATTCTTGAAATTGGTCTTTTTTTTTTGCAAACAGATGTTTATGGGCAAACATTTGTTTAAGCTCGAACATTTGTTTAAGTCTAAACATCTGTTTTGGCCAAACTTCTGTTTATGGGCAAACATCTGTTTAAGGTCAAACTTCTGTTTAAGTCCAGACAACTGATATATAAGGCGAAACATCTGTTTAAGCCCCAACATCTGTTTAAAAGCCTGTTACAACCACTGTGTTGGTTGAAACATTTGATTGTTAAAAGTTATCCACTGTTGAAATACAACCTCTGTTTCTTCAATCTTCGTGTTGACCACTGACTGACCAAACATCAGTGTTTAAAAAACTGTTGGGTATCCACTAATAGGAAAAAATAGCCACTGCTCACTTTTTTATTGTTGACATCCATTGATATTTACCATCAGCGGTTTTCCTAAAAAACAGCCACTGCTCACATTTTTATTATTGATGGTGTTAATTAGTGATAGATTGAAATTATCAAATAAAAACTAGAATTACAATGAAATTACCATTTTACCTAATCGTTACATTCCAATGAGATAAGAATTCCTCCAACATTGTTTTCGTGATAAAATTTAAAGTTAAATTAAAAAATAAAAAACCTTATGTGATTCCTGAAGAAGAAATATTTGTCCGTAAGGCACATTACGAGGAACCACTTTCTCCTAATAAAAGAAGTTTGATTATTAGGAAAAGTCAGGAGGAAATAAGGAAAAACCGAGAAAAGAAAGTTAAACAAGAAACCCAGGATTTAATCAATAAATCACCTTGGGAGGACAAATTAGATGAGAAATGGGCAAATCTTTATATGCTAGCCACAGTAGCAGAAAATGCAAATCTCTAAATACTCAAAAGTTTTAGCACTTTTATTTCCCAGAAACCTTATTTAGTAAATAAATAAGTTACAGTAAATCGTAGTATAATTTTGTCAATTGTTTTATGTATGCAATAATAATTATGGGTTATCTATAAAATTTGGTTATTTTAACATTTGGTATGTATTTTGCATATATGCTAAACAGCATGAATGAGATATCAGAAGGTTTAGAAAATCTTAACCTCTATCCCGTTAAGATAGAAGTTTCCAAGGAATTCACCGGTTACTTCGCTGATAAAGAAGAACCCATGGAATTTCAATCCAAACCACTGGCAAAACCTAAACCCAAGAAAAGAAGCAGATTTGTGGGCTGGAGGCGTGTACGAAAGAAAAAGCCAGCAACAAGAAAGGTTACCAAAACTGAAGAACCAAAAGACAAAGGAAAAGGAGTAGAAATTGAGGAAAATGTTAATCAAGTAGAGATAGAAGCTGAGAAGAGTTTTAAGCAAACAGAAATAGAGATCGGAGAGAGTTCTAGGCAGAAACAGAAAATGACTCCTTGGGAAGTTTTAGATCATCAATTAGTAATGAGTGACCTCATCAGACCTGCCGATGGAAACCTTGAAGCAGCTAATCCAAACCTTATATTTACTGAAGAAGATTTTTTCAGTTACCTACTAGAAGCTCCAATCCCAATCAATCTGGAACCTGCTATTCCAGATCCTATTGTCCAACCTCAACCACTACCAGTAGAATTAGATGAATGGTGGACAACTGATTGGCAATACCAAAATCTTTTAAACAACCCTGATACATTTTTCCCACAAGTTGACCAAGAACCTCCACTATACCCAACTATGAGCCCAGAGAATCTGACTGAACTTCGCCTCTGGGGCGAAGAGTTAATTGATGCAGGAAATCAGATTAGGGATGTGGGAGAAAGAGTTACGTGGAAGTATGACGAAAGGGAGCGTCGTTTTTAAGAAATTAGCTGACCAAATAATGGGAGTTTGCATGAATATGTGTTAATAAATAATCATAATAACCAGTATGTGTAATAACTTAACAATAAAACGTTGTATGATAATCATGTGTACGAGGCCTAATATAATATATAGAAATGAAACTTGTAAAATCGATAATTTTTGATTATACATATTAATGTGATTATGTGCAAACTGTTTTATTATATTTGTAATTATACTAATTATTTACATGAAATTTATTATCAGATGTCAAACATTGGTAATGAACCAGTAAATGAGGTTAATCAGTCAGAGCAACATCCAGGAGATCAATATATGACTCGGCAAGATATCGAAAATATTGTTGCACAAGGAATAGCTAATGCTATTCCAGCATTCGTTGTTGCTATAAAGAATCCAATCGAACCGCAACACATCGTTCCTAGTAAACGCATTTCTGAAGATAACTTCAGTAATAGTGTAAACAGAGGCAATGATCATGTTAACCATAATGGGGAACCACATCAAGCTCCATTACCTAAGAAAATGAAAACTGCAACGCCTGGTTGCACTTTCAAAGAATTCCTTGCTTGTAAACCTACTGAATTTGCAGGCAATGAAGGAGCAACTGCATCACTGCGTTGGTTAGAGAAAACCGAAGCAGTCATTGCAATAAGTAAATGTGCTAAAGATGATCAGGTCATGTACGCATCAAATCTCTTCAAGGAAGGAGCACTCGAATGGTGGAACACTGTGTTACAATCAAAAGGAAGAATAATAGCTTATGCTATGACTTGGGAAGAATTTAAGGGTTTTGTAGAAAGAAAATTATGTCCCGAGTATGAAAATGAACATATGACGAATAAGTTTCTAAATCATCGGATGATGGGTGTAGATTGTCGCAGTTATACTTCGACATTCTTTGAATATGCTAGAGTGGTACCAACACTGGCTTCGCCAGAACCGGTACTCATTTCTCGCTACATTTGGGGACCGATTAGTGAAATCCGCAACATCGTTAAAGCTGCGTGTCACGGCCCCTGACCCGGTTTGACCCGTTTCAGAAGCCGTGGGACAGAAATACTGCGGTATTTAATTAACAGCGGAAGTTTTCATCAGGATCGTTTAAAGCTAAAAATTTTCCCGATTATTTTATTTCACAATTCGGGATAAAACCCCGATAATTTACAATAGTATGATTTTACTATAAAATTGTTATGTTACAAAACTTATTTCTTTATTTTTATAATGAGCCACTATTTTAAGCTTGAAATGCTCCCCAGCACTTTTTCCTGAATTACAACAGATCACCTGAAACATGTTTGAAAAAGGTTTTGTCAGCGGGAAATACTGAGTGAATCATTCTATTTACTAAAATGATATATTTGTTATAATTTACAGTTTTAAGGAAGATTACAATGTTTCTGATATCAAACCAATTACCCACAGTACTTTGTCACTCGACCCATTGGCCCTTCCGTCCAATGGTGTCTGTGACTATGGTCATATCACCCATTGGCTGCCCCAATGGTGAAGATTATCAAGTAATGTATACAAAACCCCACATACCGGCTGTAATATGGTGATTACATAAACTTAATCCTTGTAAATATAACTTTGAAATAAATAGGGTTTTGTAAATAGATTTGATAAAAAGAGAGAATGACTCACATTGCTAATTTAATACGGACAGAGTCTAGTCTATGATTTAGCCTTGTTAACCTAATTTAAATAACAATGCACACAAAACTGGGTTAGTAATCAATCCAGCAATTACGATAACTCACGAGATCAAATTCTCACAATTAATGTAAAAGTGCAATACTTCATCCATCGAATTAACGATGATCCGTCAAATTAATGACGAACGACAAAGTATAATACTTTATCCATCGATTTAACGATGATCCGTCAAATTAATGACGAACGATAAAGTATAACCCTAATGTGGGCGGCACTTAAACATTCATTGGATATATTGATCGTCGGAAAATGAATCGTAGCAGCGATTGTGCTAATACCCTGTTTTGCAGCGTTGATTTGTGAACTGTGATAGTAATTCGAACGTAACTCAGTGAATATTTCGAAATTTTACGTCGTTTCTGTGCCCAGATTCCAGTCCCAAACCCCACTATTTATAGGTGAAATTTCACCCTTACGCGGCCCGCTTTAGTTTTTGGCTTATCCTCACGCGGGCCGCGTGAGACCTATTTTCTAGCTATAGGTTGCCACGTTTGGGACTAGCTTAGCTGAGTTGATAGTTTTCGTAAATTCGATTTCTACAGCTCACAATTTGGATAATCGTCAATAGGGTTTAACCCCCCCTGAGTTTTAGGGGCCCTAATCCTGATTCTGAAAATTATGAAAATTTTAGGGTTTGTTCAGAATCACTTGGGTGTCTCAATTAGGGTTTCCTTTTGGACTAATTATTTTAATAATTATGACTTTTGATTTAGAGTTGTTACATTCTCCCCACCTTAATAAAAATCTCGTCCTCGAGATTTACTGGAATAATTGAGGATACTTTTTCTTCATTTCTGATTCTAGCTCCCAAGTGTATTCAGGTCCTCTCCTTGAATCCCACTTTACTTTAACTAACACTAATCGTTTGTGCTTGAGAAACTTCACTTTTCTGTCTTCTATCTGAATAGGTTTCTCCACAAATTTTAACTTTTCGTTTACCTCTATATCTTGAAGAGGTACTACCAGAGATTCATCTGCTAAACATTTCTTGAGATTAGATACATGAAATACATCATGTACTCCAGATAATTCTTCTGGTAATTGTAAACGATAAGCTACTGGTCCTATACGTTGGATCACTGGAAATGGTCCTACGTATCTTGGACTTAGCTTTCCTTTCTTACCAAATCTAACAACTTCTTTCCAAGGAGAAACTTTCAACAATACTCTGTCTCCAACTTGAAATTCTAATGGCTTGCATCTATTATCAGCATAGCTCTTCTGGCGATCTCTAGCCATCTTCAGCCTTTCTTTGATTTGAGTAATCTTATCAGTTGTTTCTTGCACTATTTCAGGACCTGATAATTGACTTTCTCCTATTTCTGCCCAACAAACTGGAGTTCTACACTTTCTTCCATATAATGCTTCAAATGGAGCAGTATCAATGCTTGAGTGATAACTATTGTTATAGGAGAATTCAATTAATGGTAAGTGATCATCCCAACTTCCACCAAAGTCTATTACACATGCTCGGAGCATGTCTTCTAGAGTTTGGATCGTTCTTTCACTTTGCCCATCTGTTTGGGGATGATATGCAGTGCTCAAATTTAGTCGAGTTCCCATAGCTTGCTGGAAACTTTTCCAGAAATGGGAAGTAAAACGACTATCTCTATCCGAAACAATGGAGAGTGGAACTCCATGTAAGGATACAACTTCATCTACATACAATTTAGCCAGTCTTTCCATGCTAAAAGTTTCTTTCATAGGTAGAAAGTGAGCAGATTTGGTTAATCGATCCACAATTACCCAAATCGCATCATTACCTTTTCTGGTTTTGGGTAACTTAGTAACAAAATCCATTGTTATAAGTTCCCATTTCCATACTGGCATTTCTAATTGTTGTAGTAATCCTGAAGGTTTCTGATGTTCTGACTTAACTTGTGAACAAGTAAGACATTTAGAAACATAGTTGGCTATGTCCTTTTTCATTCCTATCCACCAAAAATTCTTTCTTAAATCTTGATACATCTTATTATTTCCTGGATGCATAGTGTATCTAGATTTATGAGCTTCTTCTAAAATCTTAGGTCTTAAGTCTCCCTGCTTAGGTACCCAAATTCTAATTTTTGTGGAATCTCCAAATTCCATCTGCTCCTTGTTCTAATTCCTTGATTCGTCCTTTCATTCCTTCAGCATCATCCTTGATTGCTGTAGCTTGAATATTTTTCAATTGTTCCATTAAATCTATTTGTAGATTTAATCTGAGAGCACGAACCCGTCGTTGTTTCTCATAATACTTACGACTTAAGGCATCTGCAACTACATTCGCCTTTCCTTCGTGATACTGAATATCACAGTCGTAGTCACTTAAGATTTCCATCCATCTCCTTTGCCTCATGTTTAACTCTTTTTGCCCAAATATATATCTTAAACTCTTATGATCTGTATAGATAGTAAACTTACTTCCGTACAGATAATGTCTCCAAATCTTAAGGGCAAAAATTACGGCTCCTAATTCTAAATCATGAGTCGTATAGTTTTCTTCGTGCTTTTTCAATTGCCTTGATGCATATGCAATTACCTTCTTGCGTTGCATAAGCACACATCCAAATCCTAATTTTGAAGCATCACAATATACTTCAAAATCTTCAGTTCCTTCTGGTAAGGCTAAGATTGGTGCATGGGTTAATTTCTGTTTCAAAATTCTAAAAGCTTCTTCTTGTTTGGGTCCCCATTCAAACTTAGTAGCTTTACAGGTTAGCTTAGTTAACGGTACAGCTATCTTAGAAAAATCCTTAATAAACCGTCTATAATATCCAGCTAAACCTATAAAACTTCTTATTTCCATTGCTGTTTGTGGAACCTTCCATTTGGTAATTGCCTCTATCTTAGCAGGATCTACATGAATACCTTCATGATTCACCATGTGCCCTAAAAATTGCACTTCCTTTAGCCAAAATTCACATTTTGAGAATTTGGCGTACAACTTTTCTTTTCTTAACAAAGTTAAGAGTGCATGAAGATGTTCACAATGCTCTGTCTGACTTTTGGAATAAATGAGTATATCGTCTATGAAGACAATTACAAATTTATCCAAGTACGGTTTACAGATCCTATTCATCATGTCCATAAATGCTGCAGGCGCATTTGTTAATCCGAAGGGCATGACTGTAAACTCGTAATGACCATACCTAGTTCTGAAAGCAGTCTTAGGTATGTCTTCTTCTTGTACCTTTAATTGATGATATCCGGAGCGTAAATCTATCTTAGAAAAATATCTAGCCCCCTGAAGTTGATCAAAAAGATCATCAATCCTAGGTAATGGATATCGATTCTTAATTGTAACCTTATTCAATTCTCTATAATCGATACACATTCTCATTGAACCGTCCTTTTTCTTTACAAACAACACTGGCGCTCCCCAAGGGGATGAACTAGGTTGTATGAATCCTTTACTTAGTAATTCATCTAATTGCTGTTTCAGTTCTAACATTTCTGTGGGTGCCAACCGATAAGGTGCCTTGGCTATTGGTGTAGTTCCTGGAATTAGATGAATCCTAAATTCTACTTCCCTGTCTGTAGGTAATCCTGGTAAATTTTCTGGAAATATATCAGGATATTCTGAGACTACTGGTATCTCCTTAAGATCTTTTCCCTTAGTGCTAATGATTACTGAAATCATATACACTATTCCTTGTTTTCGTTCATAATTAGCAACTTTCATTACTGATATGAACTTCATGGGCTTACGTGGTTTATCTCCTGTAATCCTAATCACTTCTCCGGTGGGTGATTGAATTTCTATGGAATTTTGATCACAAAGGATTCTAGCATGGTTGGCTACTAACCAATCCATTCCTAATACAACATCAAATTCAGCTAATTTCATCGGCAATAATTTTGCAGAGAATTTATGTCCTAAAAGTTCTATGTTTCCTTCTTGCAAAACTTTATCTATTTTAACTGAATTTCCGTCTGCTGTTTCAACTGTAAAAATCTGCCTAATATTGGTTAAAGGTAAACTAAGAGCTTGGCAGAATAAAGTATTTATAAAACTTTGGTTTGCACCAGAGTCAAATAATACTTTTGCGTACACATTGTGAACTAAGAACGTACCCGCTATCACATCCGGAATGAGTTCTGCTTCTTGAGTGGTCAGTTGAAATGCCCTGGCATTCTTCTTTGTAGTTCCTTCGGTTGTCTTGGGTTTGTTATCTACTGGCTTGATCAATTTAGGACATTCTGTTTTATAATGCCCTGCTTCTCCACAGTTAAAACAAATTACTGTTTTCTTTTTGCAGTTTTCTTCACGATGTCCTATACCCTTGCAAAAATTGCAAGTGATATCGCATCTTCCATAATGTTTCTTTTTGCATTTCCTGCAAAATGACGGAGTTGGAGCTTGCCCTGTTCCTTTTCTCTTGAAGCTGTTATTATTACCCACACGAAATCCTTGGGTAATTTTCTGGGCTAATGCCTTTTTCCTATCTTCATCTCTTGTGCGCACCAGTTCATCGGTTAGAGTATTGGCTAATTCTACTGCATCATCAATAGTGCGAGGTCTCGCGGCTTTAACAATATTGCGGATTTCACCAATTAGCCCCCAAATATAGCGAGAAATGAGTACCGGTTCTGGCGAAGCCAGTGTTGGTACCACTCTTGCATATTCAAAGAATGTCGAGGTATACCCACGACAATCCACACCCATCATCCGATGATTTAGAAACTTATTCGCCATCTGTTCTTTTTCATACTCGGGACAGAATTTTCTTTCCACCAAACCCTTAAATTCTTCCCAAGTCATAGCATAAGCTATTACTCTTCCTTTTGATTGTAACACAGTGTTCCACCATTCGAGTGCACTTTCTTTGAACAGATTGGATGCATACATGACCTGATCATCTTTACCACATTTACTTATTGCAATGACTGCTTCGGTTTTCTCTAACCAACGCAGTGATGCAGTTGCTCCTTCATTGCCTGCAAATTCAGTGGGTTTACAAGCAAGGAATTCTTTGAAAGTGCAACTAGGCGTTGCAGTTTTCATTTTCTTGGGTAATGGAGCTTGATGTGGTTCCTTATTATGATTAACATGATTATTGCCTCCATTTACACTATTACTGAAGTTATCTTCAGTAATCTGTTTACTAGGGACAATTTGTTGTGGTTCGGGTGGATTCTTGATAGCAGCAACGAATGCTGGAATAGCATTAGCTATCCCTTGAGCAACAATGTTTTCGATATCTTGCCGAGTCATATATTGATCTCCTGGATGTTGCTCAGACTGATTAACTTCATTTATAGGTTCATTACCACTGTTTGCCATCTGATAATATATATATAAATTTTATTAGTATCTACTAAATAACAATTATATACACACAATCAGAAAATTAATACAGGTATAGTCAAAACAATCGATTTCTCGATTTCATTTTATATCTATTATAGTATGCATCATTACTCACAAATATCATACAGAGTTTTATTTGTTATTTACAGACTAACTTTGTTATTACTATTATACAAACATCGTTTTACCATCCTACTATCTTTCGTCACTTGCTGTTCTAAAAACGCAGTTCCCTCTCATCGTACTTCCAGGCAATCTGTCCCCCTATTTCCCTGATTCTAGTTCCAGCATCAAACAACTCTTCACCAAAGTGGCGAAGTTCAGCCATGTTTTCATTACTCATGGGTGGATTAGGTAGGGGTTCTGGATCAAATTGTGGAAGAAAAGAGTAAGAATCGTTGACAATATTTTGAAATTGCCAATCGTTTGTCCACCATTCGTCCATTCCTATGGGTTGGGAGTGAACTATTGGGTCTGGAATTGCTGGTTCCCAATTCATAGGGAGTTGGTTTTCAAGAGGATAATTAAAAATATTATTATTATTATTATTGACAGGCTGAATTGTTTCGCAGCTTGCCAATAGGAAGTCTATCTCATCTTGAAAAGTCCTTTCCTGGATTGGATTGGAGCTCTCTCCGATTTCTATCTGAGCTGGTCTAGAGCCTTGCCCAACTTCCATTATCTCTTTAGTAACTTCCTCCATCTGTATTCCTATCTCTTTAACCTCCTCCTTGTCTTCAGTTTCCATTTCCTGTTGTTTGGAACTTTCTCCGGTTATAATTTCTTTTCCCTTTTTCAAAGGATTATTTATTTTGGGAAGTTTTGGAGCTGGCTTTTTCTTACGTATCTTCCTCCATCCTACATAACTTCTTTTCTTTTGTTTTGGCTTTTTCAAGGGTGGAGCCTTGAATTCTACTGGTTGTTCTATATCGGGAAACTAGCTAGTATATTCTTTGGAAGCTTCGATATTCACTGGGTAAAGATTAAGGTTCTGAAAAGCTTCAGATATCCCACTCATGCTGATGTAGCATATATGCAAAATGCATAAAATACTAAGTTAAAATTTATAAATAACCGTGTAATTTATTACAAAGATAACTGGAAAACATACTTAGGTTTTGAAATTTTATTTATCACACAGGGTTTCTAGATTGTGAGGGTAGGGTGCTAAACTTTTAAAATATCTAAAGATTTATATTTTCTGCTACTGTGGCTGGCATATATAAATTTGCCCATTTCTCATCGAGTTTATCTTCCCAAGGTGATTTATCAATTAATTCCTGGGTTTCCCGTTTAATCTTCTTTTGTCGAATTTGCTCTTTACTTTTCTTAATAATCATCTCTCTCCTTTTAGGAGAAAGTGTTTCCTCGTATTGTGCCTTTCGCACAAATATTCCTTCTTCAGGAATTTCAACATGATTCGAGGATTTGGTTCGGGATGAACTTCCCTTCTCATTGGATGATCTATCTAATTTAAGATAGATACTTGCTAGCTTTTTCTTACCCATACTGAAATTAACAAATAATCAGTTAATAACACAAATAATCACATAATAGTAATCAGGAAAAATTTAAGTATTTCTAAATACTTAATTAGCTTAACTCAGTGGCTCTGATACCACCTTTTTCTGTCACGGCCCCTGACCCGGTTTGACCCGTTTCAGAAGCCGTGGGACAGAAATACTGCGGTATTTAATTAACAGCGGAAGTTTTCATCAGGATCGTTTAAAGCTAAAATTTTTCCCTTTTATTTTATTTCACAATTCGGGATAAAACCCCGGTAATTTACAATAGTATGATTTTACTATAAAATTGTTATGTTACAAAACTTATTTCTTTATTTTTATAATGAGCCACTATTTTAAGCTTGAAATGCTCCCCAGCACTTTTTCCTGAATTACAACAGATCACCTGAAACATGTTTGAAAAAGGTTTTGTCAGCGGGAAATACTGAGTGAATCATTCTATTTACTAAAATGATATATTTGTTATAATTTACAGTTTTAAGGAAGATTACAATGTTTCTGATATCAAACCAATTACCCACAGTACTTTGTCACTCGACCCATTGGCCCTTCCGTCCAATGGTGTCTGTGACTATGGTCATATCACCCATTGGCTGCCCCAATGGTGAAGATTATCAAGTAATGTATACAAAACCCCACATACCGGCTGTAATATGGTGATTACATAAACTTAATCCCTGTAAATATAACTTTGAAATAAATAGGGTTTTGTAAATAGATTTGATAAAAAGAGAGAATGACTCACATTGCTAATTTAATACGGACAGAGTCTAGTCTATGATTTAGCCTTGTTAACCTAATTTAAATAACAATGCACACAAAACTGGGTTAGTAATCAATCCAGCAATTACGATAACTCACGAGATCAAATTCTCACAATTAATGTAAAAGTGCAATACTTCATCCATCGAATTAACGATGATCCGTCAAATTAATGACGAACGACAAAGTATAATACTTTATCCATCGATTTAACGATGATCCGTCAAATTAATGACGAACGATAAAGTATAACCCTAATGTGGGCGGCACTTAAACATTCATTGGATATATTGATCGTCGGAAAATGAATCGTAGCAGCGATTGTGCTAATACCCTGTTTTGCAGCGTTGATTTGTGAACTGTGATAGTAATTCGAACGTAACTCAGTGAATATTTCGAAATTTTACGTCGTTTCTGTGCCCAGATTCCAGTCCCAAACCCCACTATTTATAGGTGAAATTTCACCCTTACGCGGCCCGCTTTAGTTTTTGGCTTATCCTCACGCGGGCCGCGTGAGACCTATTTTCTAGCTATAGGTTGCCACGTTTGGGACTAGCTTAGCTGAGTTGATAGTTTTCGTAAATTCGATTTCTACAGCTCACAATTTGGATAATCGTCAATAGGGTTTAACCCCCCCTGAGTTTTAGGGGCCCTAATCCTGATTCTGAAAATTATGAAAATTTTAGGGTTTGTTCAGAATCACTTGGGTGTCTCAATTAGGGTTTCCTTTTGGACTAATTATTTTAATAATTATGACTTTTGATTTAGAGTTGTTACACTGCGAGACCTCGCACTATTGACGATGCTGTGGAATTAGCTAATACCCTAACCGATGAACTAGTGCGCACCCAAGATGAAAACCGAAAGAAAGAATTGGCTCAGAAAATTACCCAAGGATTTCGTACGGGTAATAATAACAGCTTCAAAAGAAAAGGAACTGGGCAATTCTCAACTCCGTCATTCTGCAGGAAATGCAAGAAGAAACATTATGGAAGATGTGATATAACCTGCAGAAAGAAAACAATAGTTTGCTATAACTGTGGAGAAAATGGACATTATAAAACAGAATGTCCTAAATTAATCAAACCAGCAGACAACAAAACTAAGGCGACCGATGGAACTATTAAGAAGAATGCTAGGGCATTTCAGCTAACCACTCAAGAAGCAGAACTCACCCCAGATGTGATAGCGGGTACGTTCTTAGTTCACAACATTTACGCCAAAGTATTATTTGACTCTGGTGCAAACCAAAGTTTTATAAATACTTCATTCTGCCAAGCTCTTAATTTACCTTTAACCAACATTAGGCAGATTTTTACAGTTGAAACGGCAGACGGAAATTCAGTTAAAATAGATAAAGTTTTACAAGAAGAAAACATAGAACTTTTAGGACATAAATTCTCTGCAAAACTGTTGCCAATGAATTTAGCTGAATTTGATGTTGTATTAGGAATGGATTGGTTAGTAGCCAACCATGCTAAAATCCTTTGTGATCAGAATTCCATAGAAATTCAATCAACCATCGGAGAAGTAGTTAGGATTACAGGAGATAAACCACGTAAGCCCATGAAGTTCATATCAGTAATGAAAGTTGCTAATTATGAATGAAAACAAGGAATAGTATATATGATTTCAGTAATCATTAGTACTAAGGGTAAAGAACTTAAGGAAATTCCTGTAGTCTCAGAATATCCAGATATATTCCCAGAAGATTTACCGGGATTACCTCCAGATAGGGAAGTAGAATTTAGGATTCATCTAATTCCAGGAACTACACCGATAGCCAAGGCACCTTATCGGTTAGCACCCACAGAAATGTTAGAACTAAAAACGCAATTAGATGAATTACTAAGTAAAGGATTCATACAACCTAGCTCATCCCCTTGGGGAGCGCCAGTGTTGTTTGTGAAGAAAAAGGATGGTTCAATGAGAATGTGTATCGATTATAGAGAATTGAATAAGGTTACAATTAAGAATCGATACCCATTACCTAGGATTGATGATCTATTTGATCAACTTCAGGGGGCTAGATATTTTTCTAAGATAGATTTACGCTCCGGATATCATCAATTGAAGGTACAAGAAGAAGACATACCTAAAACTGCTTTCAGAACTAGGTATGGTCATTATGAGTTTACAGTCATGCCCTTTGGGTTAACGAATGCACCTGCTGCATTCATGGACATGATGAATAGAATCTGTAAACCATATTTGGATAAATTTGTAATTGTTTTCATAGACGATATACTTATTTATTCCAAAAGTCAGACAGAGCATTGTGAACACCTTCATGCATTCTTAACTTTGTTAAGAAAAGAAAAGCTTTATGCCAAATTCTCAAAGTGTGAATTTTGGTTAAAGGAAGTGCAATTCTTAGGACACATGGTGAATCACGAAGGTATTCACGTAGATCCTGCTAAGATAGAGGCAATTACCAAATGGAAGGTTCCACAAACAGCAATGGAAATAAGAAGTTTTATAGGTTTAGCTGGGTATTATAGACGGTTTATTAAGGATTTTTCCAAGATAGTCGTACCATTAACTAAGTTAACCTGTAAAGCCATTAAGTTTGAATGGGGACCTAAGCAAGAAGAAGCCTTTAGAATATTAAAGCAGAAATTAACAAATGCACCAATCTTAGCCTTACCAGAAGGATCTGAAGATTTTGAAGTATATTGTGATGCTTCAAAACTAGGATATGGATGTGTGCTTATGCAACGCAAAAAGGTGATTGCATATGCTTCAAGGCAATTGAAAAAGCACGAAGAAAACTATACGACTCATGATTTAGAATTAGGAGCCGTAATTTTTGCCCTTAAGATTTGGAGACATTATCTTTACGGAAGTAAATTTACTGTCTACACAGACCACAAAAGTTTAAGATATATATTTGGGCAAAAAGAGTTAAACATGAGGCAAAGGAGATGGAATTTGGAGATTCCACAAAAGTAGAATTTGGGTACCTAAGTAGGGAAACTTAAGATCTAAGATTTTAGAAGAAGCTCATAAATCTAGGTATACTATGCACCCAGGAAACAATAAGATGTACCAAGATTTAAGAAAGAATTTCTGGTGGATAGGAATGAAAAAGGATATAGCACGATATGTTTCTAAATGTCTTACTTGTTCACAAGTTAAGGCAGAACATCAGAAACCCTCAGGTCTACTACAACAATTAGAAATGCCAGTATGGAAATGGGAACTTATAACAATGGATTTTGTTACTAAGTTACCCAAAACCAGAAAAGGTAATGATGCGATTTGGGTAATTGTGGATCGATTAACCAAATCAGCTCACTTTCTACCAATGAAAGAAACCTTTAGTATGGAAAGGTTGGCAAAATTGTATGTAGATGAAGTTGTATCCCTACATGGAGTTCCACTCTCCATTGTTTCGGATAGGGATAGTCGTTTTACTTCTCATTTCTGGAAAAGTTTCCAGCAAGCTATGGGAACTCGATTAAATCTGAGCACTGCATACGGACAAAGTGAAAGGACGATCCAAACTCTAGAAGACCTGCTCCGAGCATGTGTAATAGATTTTGGTGGAAATTGGGATGATCATTTACCATTAATTGAATTCTCCTATAACAATAGCTATCATTCAAGTATTGAAACCGCCCCATTTGAAGCACTATATGGAAGAAAGTGCAGAACTCCAGTTTGTTGGGCAGAAATAGGAGAAAATCAATTGTCAGGTCCTGAAATAGTGCAAGAGACGACTGATAAGATTACTCAAATTAAGGAAAGGCTGAAGACGGCTCGAGATCGCCAGAAAAGTTATGCAGACAATAGATACAAGCCGTTAGAATTCCAAGTTGGAGACAAAGTACTATTGAAAGTTTCTCCTTGGAAAAGAGTATTTAGATTCGGAAAGAAAGGAAAGCCAAGTCCAAGGTACGTAGGACCATTTTCAGTGATCCAACGTATAGGACCAGTCGCTTATCGTTTACAACTACCAGAAGAATTAGCAGGAGTACATGATGTATTTCATGTATCCAATCTCAAGAAATGCTTATCAGATGAATCACTGATAGTACCTCTTCAAGATATAAAGGTAAACGAAAAGTTGAAATTTGTTGAGAAACCTCTTCAAATTGAGGATCGAAAGATCAAGTTTCTCAAACACAAACGACTAGTTTTAGTCAAAGTCAGATGGGATTCAAAGAGAGGAGCTGAATACACTTGGGAGCTAGAATCCGAAATGAAGCGAAAGTATCCTCACTTATTCCAGTAAATCTCGAGGACGAGATTTTTATTAAGGTGGGGAGAATGTAACAACTCTCATCAAAAGTCCTAATTATTATATTATTTTATCCAATAGGAAACCCTAATTAAGACACCCAAGTGATTCTGCACAAACCCTAAAATTTTCAGAACAATCGGAATCAGGATCAGGGCCCCTAAAACTCAAAGGGGGTAAACCCTAGTTAACGATTATCTAAAATACTCGTTGTCAAAATTCGAAATTAAGAAACTGTCAACTCAGCAAAGCTAGTCCCAACCGTGGCTACCCTATAACCTATTTTCGACCCTTACGGACCGTAACATTTATAGGCTTATGGTCCGTAAGCACCCTTACGCACCGTAACAATTTGAGGCTTACGGTCCGTAAGCAAAGTGAAATTTTAACTATAAATAGCAGACATTGGCAATATAATTTTGGTGTTCAAACGATGTAAAACTTCGCTGCATGTACTGAGATACGTTCTGTTTACTACAATTAACACACACGGTGCACTAATCGACGCCGCAATCAGGGTAATAACTCGATCGCTGATACGATTCAATGTCCGATCGATTAAACTATCAAATGGATGTTTAAGTGCTGCCCACATTAGGGTTTATGCTTTGTCATTCGACGTTAAATCGATGGATGTTTAAGTATCGCACTTTGTCATTCGTTGTGAAGGTTTTAATCTCGTGAGTTATCGTAAATGCTGTATTAAGTTACTAACCTAGTTTGTGTGCCTGATTATTTAAACTAGGTTATCAAGGCTAATCAGTAGAATAAGCTCTGTTAAATCTACAATGTGAGTCATTCTCTTTTTATCAAATCTATTTACAAAAGCATGTTTATTTCAAAGTTATAATTACGGGGATTAAGTCTTTGTAATCACCAAGTTACAGCCGGTATGTGGGGTTTTGTATACATTACTTGATAATCGTCACCATTGGGGCAGCCAATGGGGGATATGACCATAGTCACAGATCCGGTCGAGTGACAAATACCGTGGGTAGTTGGTTTGATATCAGAAACATTGTAATCGCTCTTAATACTGTAAATTATAACAAACAGGTCGTTTTATTAAATAGAATGATTCACTCAGTATTTCCCGCTGACAAAACCTTTTTCAAACATGTTTCAGGTGATCTGTTGTGATCCAGGAATAGTGCCGTGAAGCACTACCAGCTTAAGGAAGTGGCTCAGTATAAAAATAAAGAAACATGTTTTGTAAAATAAAAGATTTCCTGGTGAAATCTCAAGATTGTAAATTATCGTGTTTTATCCCGAATTGTGAAATAAAATAATCGGGAAATATTTCAGTTTTAAAAAGATCCTGAAGAAACTTCCGCTGTTAATTAAAGTACCACGGGATTTCTGTCCCGCGGCTCCTGAAACGGGTCAAACCGGGTCGGGGGCCGTGACAGAAATTTTGAAATTTTGAGTTTTTTATTTGAGTTAATAGCCAAAATGGTCCCTGAGGTTTGCTCACTTTTGTCACTTTAGTCCAAAATCCAAATTTTTTAAATCTGGGTCCCTGAGGTTTGCATTTTTTTGCCATTTTAGTCCAAAAATGAAATATGGTCAGATTTCTCAAAAAAACCTCAAGTTTTGTCCTTTTGCACAGGGGTAAAATGGTCATTTTCATTTTATTATAACTAATTATTAATTAAAAATAATAAAACCCCTCACCACCATCAACATTCCTCTGTATCCCCCTCTCTTTCTCTCTCTCTCTCTAAAACACAAAACCAGAAACCATCACAAAAATCAAAATACAGACAACAACAAATCAAAACAAAAACCGATTTGTAAAAAGAAACGAGGCTCCAACAACAAATCAAAACAAATACCGATTTGTAAAAAGAAACGAGGCTCAGATCTGTTTTACATTGGGAACAAGGAGGAATAACCGCCATGGCTGCAAACAGAGGTTGCAAGCGCACTTGCCCTCCTCCGATTCTGCCACGCCAAGCTGCGGAAAATCTCAATTGTTGACCCAATTTTGACTCGGATTAGGTGAAATCATCACAGCCTCGTGGTGAATAAAAGGACTGGTTTCAAGTTTTGATCATCCTGTTTGTTACAAAATCACCCTCAACCACCTAAAACATTAACAAAATCACAGATCATCATCCATCATCTTGATCCCTTAAAACTAACAAAATCACAGATCATCATCCATCACAAAATCACAGATCATCATCCGTCTCCCCTCCACCACCGTACACCCTCCACCACCGTCTCCCCTCCACCACCGTACACCCTCCACCACCGTACACCCACCACCACCGTCTCGCCGGAGCTATGGCTTCCCCTGTTTCAAAATTTTGACCGGCGAGTGTTGTTGAGGGGTTGAAACAGACATATGAGAAGAAATCAGGGGTTTTAAGTTGAGATTCATCTCGCCGGTTGCAAAGAAGAAGAGGGGTTTTGTGATCTGTGTTATATATATATTAGAGAGAGATGATGGCAGTGGTGGACGGTGGTTTTGTAATCTGTGTTTTAGTGAGAGATGATGGCAGTGAGAGAAAGAACTGAATGATCTGTGAGAGAGAGAGAAAGACTTGAACAGGTGGTTTTGTTGCAAAGAAGAAGAGGGGTTTTTATTCAAGAGAGAGAGACATAAAGACTAAAATACCCCTAAGCATAAAGACAAAATAGCAGGTTCTTTTTTGAAAATCTGACCTGATTTCATTTTTGGACCAAAATGGCAATAAAATGCAAACCTCAGGGACCCAGATTTAAAAATTTTGGATTTTGGACTAAATTGGCAAAAGTGAGCAAACCTCAGGGACCATTTTGGCTATTAACTCTTTTTATTTTGAAGTGATATTCTCTAATTCTCACTTTATATTTCAGTCTAATCACAGTTGTTTGAAATTCATACAATCTGCTGCGGGTTATTATAAGTTTGTATTAAAAGAAGCATAAAGTTAAATTAAACTCAAAGAAAGATTTTTAAATCTACATTTAAAATAATTTTTGCTGGTGACTAAATGATTATTATATATGACTTTGGGCAGATGATGATGATGTAGAAGCCGCAGTAGTTCCTACTAAACGCAAGAAAGCGTCTGCTATTGCTGTAAGATAAGATTTTATCTTACTAGAGTAATGGTCTTTCCTGCCTTTTTTGTATTAAAAGAAGCATAAAGTTTGGTTTAAAGCAGCTCTTTATGAACAAAGTTAAGGATTAAGTATATGAGGACAGGGCTACTCTTCAACAGCTGAAGAAGTGATTTCATGTACTGCATCTTGGTCTGTTCACGAGAGATCAGGTTTCTATAAATCCTGATGTTGATGCATTGAGTACTTCCGTGGAGTTCATGGCGGTTGTCGAAGATATACATTGATGGAGTTTAAAGCTAAAAGCACTAATTTTTGCTGTTAGGTTCGTACATTTCTTGGTGTTGTTCTTAGATTTTAAATTTTTACTGTTAGGTTCGTAAATTTCTTAGTTTCGTTTTCTTGAATTCTATGTAATTTTGTAAAGAAGTACAATAACAAACAGTGCTTTGAACATCTGTTTGCATTTTGGTCAATAGTTAATGGAAACCCATGTTAGGTTGAACAGTGTTTTTAAGACGAAAACAGTGTGAGAAGACAGTAGATCTTATTAAGTTAAACATCTGTTCAGGGTTAAACAGATGTTTGGCCTTTTATATCAGAGGTTTGGACTTAAACAGTTGTTTGACCTTAAACAGATGTTTGGCCATAAACAGATGTTTGAGCTTAAACATATGTTTTACCTTAGACAGATGTTTCGCCTTCTATATCAGATATTTGGACTTAAACAGATGTTTGACCTTAAACAGATGTTTGGGCATAAACATATGTTTGGCCTTAAACCAAACATCTGTTTAAGGTCAACATCTATTTGACTATTGGTCAACATTTGATTGACTTTTGGTCAACATCAGTTTGAATTTTGGTCAACATCTTATTTTGTAAAGAAGTACAAAAATAAACATTTTTACAAAATCCCAAATCACCATATCATTTAAGTGCATTGAAGTAAAAGTGGAAATGATATTATTCATGTGGTCCTGTTGTGCTTTTGTTTGACCTCTAATATTGGTACATGATCTAATCCGGTGATTTGAAGACATTGTTGTTTCATCTTTATACTAATAAATAAAAATCAAGTACACTTGGATGATTATTAAGCTCCTCATTTTGATTGTTTGGGTATAGTATTCTTGAAATTGGTCTTTTTTTTTGCAAACAGATGTTTATGGGCAAACATTTGTTTAAGCTCGAACATTTGTTTAAGTCTAAACATCTGTTTTGGCCAAACTTCTGTTTATGGGCAAACATCTGTTTAAGGTCAAACTTCTGTTTAAGTCCAGACAACTGATATATAAAGCGAAACATCTGTTTAAGCCCCAACATCTGTTTAAAAGCCTGTTACAACCACTGTGTTGGTTGAAACATTTGATTGTTAAAAGTTATCCACTGTTGAAATACAACCTCTGTTTCTTCAATCTTCGTGTTGACCACTGACTGACCAAACATCAGTGTTTAAAAAACTGTTGGGTATCCACTGATAGGAAAAAATAGCCACTGCTCACTTTTTTATTGTTGACATCCATTGATATTTACCATCAGCGGTTTTCCTAAAAAACAGCCACTGCTCACATTTTTATTATTGATGGTGTTAATTAGTGATAGATTGAAATTATCAAATAAAAACTAGAATTACAATGAAATTACCATTTTACCTAATCGTTACATTCCAATGAGATAAGAATTCCTCCAACATTGTTTTCGTGATAAAATTTAAAGTTAAATTAAAAAATAAAAAAAATCTTGATGACTATTTGTTGCAAATCAAATCAGTAATTAATGCTAATTTCTTGAGCTTTGGACATTTAAAATATGCAAAATGTGAATTTCAAACTGATGGTTATTATCTCTTAATTAAAGTTAAAATAAAAATTAGAAAAGTCATCAAGACAATTGCTTTCAAATCAGATCAGTAATTACTGATAATATAAGTAATTTTGAAATTCAAAATATGAAAAATGGTAATTTAAAATTGACGTTCTCTCTCTCTTTTTTTCCTACTTTGCATATCATTTCTAATATTTAATTAGTTTAATAAAGTAGGATATAAGGATATACACTACTTACCTTTCAGTCAGTTTGGCCGTTCAAAAAATAAATAAAAAATAAACTTACCTTTCAGTCCCCAATAAACATCAGTTCCCAATAAACATCATGACAATTGCTTTCAAATCAGATCAGTAATTACTGATAATATCAGTAATTTTGAAATTCAAAATTCAAACCATATATTCTAATCCTATAAATAAGATATAATTATCTGGTTTCACATTCAAATCTCGCTCGCTCATATATGTGAGCGTATCTCTCTCTCTCAAATGCATTTTTATCGTGCTTTAGCCGCTAATCTCCGATTACACTTCTTTGTTCGAATATTTGTTGATTATGTTTACATGTTATCGTTCCAGTATCATTGTTCCAACATCGTCGTTTCAATGAAGCTTCCTATCACACATCAACCTTTCAATATCGATGTTGCAGTATCATTGTTGGAACATTGTGAAAAGTTGCATGTTCTACATTCTTTGATGGCAGAGTTGCAGCTTCAACGGACGATATGTATTTTCTATCGTGAAAAGTTGCATGTGCTATCTTCTTTGATGGGAAAATTGCATTGTTCGATTTTCGTTAAATCGAAAGTCAGGTTTTCTTGCGCCAGGAAGATTTTCTTCTTTTATAGAAAGTATAGATTCGTGCAATATCGTGAAAACTCAGATGTGCTACAACAGTTGAGAAGAGACCTTTTCATTTTAGGTTTGTTTCTTATTTGTGTTGTCAGTAATGTAGAGTGCGGTGATAGAGACGTGCAGTTCATGGCAATGCTGAAGGACATACATCGAGAGGTTCAGCAATCGATGGAGTTGAAAGTAAAGCTTCTTAATTCTTGCTGTTATTCTTAGATTTGAACTTTAATATTGTTCAGTATGTGATGTAATTATTGGACATTTAGTTTTAAGGTCATGAATAAATTAATAAATTTAATTTTATGAATCTATGTTGTGTTTTATTGAAACTTATTATTTAGTGTTTGAGTAAGATTTAGATTATGTTGATGTTGAATTGTGTCTGAACATCTGTTTGGTATGTCAACAGAGGTTTAATAGTGTCAAGGATTGGTTTGATGGTCAACCTATGTTTCTTCATTCTTCATGTTGACCACTCACTAACCAAACATCTGTGTTTCAATCACTGTTGGCTATCCACTGATAGTTAAAAAATAGTCACGGCTCACATTTTTATTGTTGACATCCACTGATATTGACAATCATTGGTTTTCCTAAAAAACATCCACTGCTCACATTTTTATTGTTGATGTGGTTAATTAATTATAGAATGAAATTATCAAATGAAAACTAGAATTAAAATGAAATTACAATTTTTCCAAATCATTACATTCCAATGAGATAATGCTTCCTAGATTCGTAGATGTTTGAAGACCGACAAATGTTCAAAGAAGCAGCACTGTGGACATTTGTCTGTCTTTGTCGTTCTTCAAACATCTAGGAACTAGGGGTGTGCACGGTTCGGTTCGGTTATTAGCATTATCCGTAACCGTAACCGAAGTCATCGGTTAATCGGTTCGGTTAATTCGGTTAATTTGTCGGTTTTCGGTTCGGTTCGGTTAATATTCGGTTAATAACCAATTCAAACAAGAGCTAAATTTTGTTGCTTAGAAATACATGTAATGGATGTATAAATACATGAAATAGATGTATAAATACATGAAATGGAGGTATAAATGCAAGAATAGATGTTTAAATACATAAAATGGAGGTATAAATAAATGAGATGTTACAGGAAATGAAAGTATAAAACATGAAATAGAGGTATAAAAGCTCGAAATATATAAAAAAATAAATGGTTCGGTTCGGTTAACCGATGGTAAAAAAAATATCCGTTAACCGACATTCGGTTAATTCGGTTTCGGTTAATTTCGGTTTTGTCGGTTTTCGGTTCGATTTCGGTTAACGGTTCGGTTATTGCACACCCCTACTAGGAACCATTATTGAGAATACCCCTGAATTTATCTGAGCTGTAGAATGAGATCCTCCACTGTTGGGTTATCATCTTTCAAATCCATTTTCCCTAAATTTATGGATTTTGTTTTTCAACAGGGATGTAATGCAATGAGTCCTCTCAAATGAATAGACGGACACTTGCTTCCTCTCAAAGGGTTATGGTGTTATAACAGCTGATCATGCTAAGGACTGTTATAATTAACCAATGCTCAGACTTAAAGACTGACGGACTTAAAGACTGATGAGGCCTATACACTGTTGAAGACAAAGCCCTGTTATGTACCTAAAGCCTGATCAACGAAAGGAAAACCACTGCTCAGTAGCAGCAGTGCTTCAGCATCTACAGCGGATTCAACTTTAGTATTTATGTATCAGTGTTTCTTATCTAACAGTATTTAGTGTAGCAGTGGTTCGCTATAGTTTATCTCTCGAGACAAACTCTATACAAACTCAAAGACGAACCACTGGCCAACAACAAAAGTGGTTCAGTATCAACAGTAGATATTCTACCTTTGTTTATGTTAAAAGTATTTATATGTTACAGTATTTATCACATCAGTGTTTTATACTCTGTTAGATTGTTAGATTTCATATCACTGAGATGTTTATATGTAACGGTATTTATCACATCACCCCAGCATGCTAACTGATTATTAAGCTCCTCATTTTCATTGTTTGGGTATAGTATTTTTGAAATTGGTCTTTTCTTGCAAACAATTGTTTATGGGCCAACTTCTTTTTAAGGTCAAACACTTGTTTAAGCGCAAACATCTATTTATGTCCAAACAAATGTTTAAGGTCAAACATCCTCAAAATAGTTAAAAATGATAGTTTTCATTAATCCTTAAAAGTCTGTTACAACCACTGTTTTGGTTCAAACATCTGATTGTTAAATGTTATCCACTGTTGAAAGACAACCTCTGTTTCTTCATTTTTCATGTTGACCACTGAGTGACCAAACATCTGTGTTTCAATCACTGTTGGCTATCCACTGATAGTTAAAAAATAGAATTACAATGAAATTACAATTTTACCTAATCGTTACAATTTTTCCTACGAAATCCTAACAAGTGTTACTTTAGTGTGTAATAGTTTATAAATATTTCATTAAATTTCTATTTTTCTATGTAATACTTTATTTTAATGATCTCAACATACATCTTAAAAATAGTTAAAATGAAAATTTTTCATGAATTATAAGCATTAAAATGTTTTCAGGCTATCCACTGATAGCTTAAAGTCTCCCACTGTTTTCATTGTAACCATTGCAACCACTGATATTATTCCATCAGTGGCTTCATAAAACAACTGTCTTCCATTACTCATCAGGGGTTGGCTCGTGGACAGTTCATAGCGGTCAGATCTTTTGTAACCGCTGCCACGTCAGCATTCACTTTTTCCCCTATAAAACCCTGATCAAAACCCCCAAACAGGGTTTTAACTGTCGAATCGAATTCAAAATTCCTTTTTCAAAGAAGTTATCCTCCATTTCTCTCAAAATTCCTCATCGTCCTTCTTCCTCAAATGGCAAAATCACCGTCTTCATCATCTGAGAAATCCACTCAAAAGGTCATAGAAATTCCATACAAAGCTCCCCATAACTACTTGGGTCTGTTGACAAAACCAAGTAACACTGAAACGTTCAATTCCATCATAGATGCCCTTTCGTCTTCAAAGTACAAAACTTTGTTGACTTCTGATGCTCTGATTTACTTGGCAACCCAGAGGGAATTTTGGAAAAATGCAAAACTTGAATCTCAAGATGAAATACCCATAGCCATCAATTCCTCGATAAAGGGTGTTGAAGTTAAAATCACACCACAAACCATCTCTGAAGTGTTTGAACTCAATGATCTTCAAGGTAAAACTTCTTTCCCTAAAATAGAGTATCAAACAGATTTTTTAGAAAGAGGGTATGCAAAGGAAATCAAAAAAGACACTTTGCAAAAAGGCAGTTTTCCCCCTGCCCCAAGGTTTTTGTTTCATACCCTCTTAATGTGTGTTTCTAATAAACCACTGCTTTCAATGAAATTCCATTAAAGATCCAATACCTGGGTTATGCTATCTTGCATGGGGAAAACTTTAACTATTCACAGAAGATCTTTGATGACTTGGTAAAAAATGTTACTAGCAAATCATTTTTACTATTTCCAAGGTTCCTAAGCTTTTATTTTCAAAAGAAATTTGGAAAGGATGATGCTCATGTACTCATCCAGGGTGAACCTTTTCAAATAAATGGCCTTACACCTTAAACATTTACAAGGCTATCAAAAGTGTCCAAAACACAAGCAGAGGCTCCTGAGCAGACTTTAGCAGCTACCACTGCTCCTCAGGCACCTGCTGCTGAGCCCACTGCTCAAGGTGATCACAGCATCAAAACAACTGCTGTGAAACCCACACCTAAATCCACCAAAAGACCAAGACAAAAGAAAACACAAAAGCCCCCCAAACCTAAAACAAAGGCAACTCTGGAAGATGAGATCCCAGAGCAACTGCCAGTGAAAACACAAAAGTCACCAGAAACCACTGCTGCTACTTCCTCACAGCAGATGGTAGAAAGATCTCAACCTGAGCCTCAAACTCCTCCTGCTTCTTTTAAAAAAGAACAGGTTGTAAGAATAGGGACACCAAATTATGTTGCTCTGGACTCACTTGAATCCATCATCCACAGCCCACGACCCAGGGCAAATTCTCTTTCCACTCCCATACTCACTGCCACAATTCCACCACAAACAAAACTTTTGTTGGATGCACTTGATATAACTCAGACAGCAATCAGTTCCTCTCAACCACCTATCACTGATAGCATGCCACAGAAAGTGACTGAGTCTGAGCTCCCTATCATTGCTAACCCACCAACAACACCTGAGGAGGTTACACTGTAGGATGTACAAGTACTTCCTGTCAGTAGTTCAAGTGAAGCAGCTACTACAAGTGTTGAACCCACTGGTTTACACTTGGACAGTAGTTTCATCAATCAGACTTCCTTGAAGGCAATTTCTTCTATGGGAACCTTTCTAAACACTGGTGTGTATCCTGTATTCACTGGTGAGCTTAGATTGGTAACCTCTGCTGAGGAAAGAAGTCCCCACTACCAAGAAAAGGGGGCAACAGGGGATGACTTTTGGGAAACTCTCCCTCAGTCAACCACTGTTACAACCACCTCTGGTGGGAAATCAGATGATCCCATTAAATTGGGTGATGGTTTAATGTACCGAGAATTGACGGAGAGGGTTAACAAACTGGATACATCTGTTGCAGAAATCAAAACCATGCTGCAACAGTTGTTAAAAACACAACAGGCACCACCTGCTCCCACTGACCTTTAGGCATTATTTCAACCTCTGCTTCACCAACAAAGAGCAAATGCTGATTAGCAACATGAAATTCAGGTTCAAATGATCAGAAATATCATGGAAGCTAGGTTCAAAGACATCCAGGCAGATATAAAAGCCATCAAGGCTCACTTGCTAAACACCACTGGCACTGCTCCTCCCTCTATCATCTTTGTGGACAACCCACCACCAAATGATGCCAAAAAGGGGGAGAAAATAAGGCAGTTGAAGAAAAAGGGATATGAAGATGGTCTGTACATTGCACCAGATAATTCAAGTATGCTTGCAGACATCCCTTTGCCAGATGGTTCCAAAAAGGTTGATGTAACCTTAAATGCCATTGCTGATGCAAAAGCAAGGGTGAAAAGGATATGGAGGCAAAGGATAAAACAAGGTTTGAACAGGAGAAGAGAGTTTTTATGGAGATGAATGAGCAGGGTACTTCTGAGCCAAAGGATCAAGAAAATCCTCAGCCCATAAGAAAGTCTACTAGAAAAGTCAGACAACCCAAAACCACACCTCCCAAATCCACAAAACAAACTCCCAAACCTTCCAAAAGCTCCACACATCAATCTTCCAAACCAACAGATGTTAAAACACCTGTTATATCAACAGTTGTTGCTACTTCAGTGGTTTCAACATCTGTTATCCAAACAACTGCCACCACTACCACTTCAACACACACTACATGCACTGCCTTATCACCATTACCAAAAATCACTTCACCACCACAAATACCACCTGCCAAAAGGCAGAAGACAACAGTTGACACATCATCTGTGGTAATGGCAACAGTGGTTGAAACACCAGTTGTTTCAACAGCTGTTAGTCAGACACACACCATCACTACTCAAACACCACAAACAAAACCATCATCACAAAAATCACCACCTGCCTTAAAGCAAAAGACAACTGTTGATACATCAACAGTTGTAGTGACAACAGTGGTTGAGACACCAGTTGTTTCAACAACTGTTAGTCAATTACCTACCACTTCAAACAATCCTTCCCAAGCCATAATTCTTTTTGCTCCAAAACCTTAAAAATAAACACCTCCTCCTGAAAATGTGTATACTAGAAGAAAAAAGTTTCAAGTGCATGATGATGACATACCAGCACCTGATCCTGTTTCATCTGTACCTTACAAAATCACCAAACCTGAATCTTTCATTCCTCCAAAGTTGGTCAATCCAATCAAAGATCCAATAGCTCTTCAAGGATATGACTCTGAAGATACTACACCAGTAGCTGCCAGTTATCCACTAGAACTCCATGCAGTAAAGAATGAAATGAGGCAGTTCTTCACAGTGGATGATCCTTCAAAAAGGAAATTCCCTTCTCTGCTTGGTTTCAGAGATCCAAAAAACATGGATGGATATCTAAAACTAAAAGCTAAACAAGCTGAAATAAGAGCTAGGCTTGAATGCCAAGGAGAAAATGACAATGTGGTTTCAAGTCATTATCTGTTTTTTACTCACCAAAGTCAAGCTCCTTGAAGACTATGCTAGAGATTTGAGTAAAGAAATGTCAAATTTACCACCAGAACTTGGCCTGCAAAGGGATCTCAGAAAAGACATTCTGGCACTAATCATGAGTGAGAAGTTCAACCCTGCCAAGGAAGAACAATTCCAAGATTGGCCACTTGTTGGTCTCAAGACAGAACTCAATAGAATTGAAAGAATAAAAAGAGATCCAAGCATGAAAAGGTCAGCACCAAAATGGCGTAAATACAAAAAGGTTATTGATGATCTTACCTTGGAGTATAAAAGAAAGAAACAAGAGTTGGTTGATGCAAAGGTTGGAACTGCCAAGGCCATAGCTAAATGGACAAAGCAGTACACTGATGAAGCTTATGAAAGGCTGAGAAAAAGGAGAGAAACGGATCCTAGCCTTCCAAAGAAGCCTGATTACAAAACTACTGACAAGTCAAAGAAGTAGGTCCACAATTCTGAACCACTGTTCACATCATCAGATACCTCTGTCATTATGTTAAACCAAAGAAAGAGGCAAAAGCTGACTGATACAGAAGAGAAAGAGCAAGAAGCTGTGTATTTTAAAGAGGTCATCAAGAGAATGGCACTTGAAGATGACAGCTCAGCAAAGCTTCAACATACATTGGGATCCAACTACTGATGGGATCCAAGCATTGTTGAAGATCAAAGCATTATCCATTCAAGGTCTGATCACCCTTTGAAGAAAGCACTGATGCTCAACATCAGTGCTTAGATTACAACAGTGGAATGAAGAATCAGTGTTTATGTATCAGTAGTTTGAATATAATCAGTGTCTGTTGTTATAGAATCAGTGTTTATGCTCAACATCTGATTGACTTTTGGTCAACATCTGTTTGAATTTTGGTCAACATCTTATTTTGTAAAGAAGTACAAAAACAAACATTTTTACAAAATCCCAAATCACCCTATCATGTAAGTGCATTGAAGTAAAAGTGGAAATGATATTATTCATGTGGTCATGTTGTGCTTTTGTTTGACCTCTAATATGCGTTCATGATCTAATCCGGTGATTTGAAGATATTGTTGTTGAATCGAATGAGATGGTTGATGTAATGTGGTCGTATTAGTAACAAATTGTTAGGATCAGAGGCTCTCATGATTGTGTTTGTTTGTATGATTTGAACAATGAATGAATATGAAACAATGTAAAGTGCAGCGGAAATGAATAACAAACTTTGTAAACACAATCAAAGGAGAAAATAGTTTGATAAACATTTGCTTTTCATAGAGTCGAAAGATTACAATACAAAGCAAAAGATTACATTGCGAGCTTACAAACTAAGCTCCCCCTCAGCCTGATACTACAGTGGTTGGTTGCACAAGATGAAAGGATTGAATTGAGGAGAAGAACTCACTCAAAACGATCAAATGTAACAGTACAGAGTACTGTTCCATTTATAGACAATCCAAACTACTGAGGCATCTCAGCTGACGTCACCATGAAAGCGACGTCTAACAGCCTAACAACCTGTATCTACTGTTCTTATACAAACACTGCTAAACCTTAACTACTGACTATACATGAAACAGATGATATACTAAACTACTGCTCTCTCTTTATGTCAGTGCTTTCCTCAAGGTTGATCAGTCCTTGATTGGGCAGTGCTTTGTCATCAGTAGATTGTACCAGCAGTGTTTTCTTCTTAGCAGTTTTCTGGCTTCATCAGTAGTTAGAAGAACAGCAGCAGTTGTATCCTGGCAGTGGATGTAAGACCATCAGATGTTATAATCACTTTCAAGGGAGAAGACTTAGTGTAAACTGCTGCTTATTGTGAATCCACTGTCATGATCCGGTTTTGGCTTTCATTATCTGTTCCTCTGGCAGGGTTCAATCGCAACAATCTCCCCCTGGAACAGATAATGCCAAAACCCTTCATTATCCTGGATCTTTATTCCTCATCAGAAGTTCCTTAGCTTGTCTTTTAAGTTGTAGCACAAAGGTTAAGGCATCTGTGTCATCATCATCCCTGCTAAGTGGAAGATCAAGGAGATCCTGCAAATCTTCAAGACTTAGGCCAAGTGCTTGTTCCCTTGATATTTTCTTCACTTCTCCATCAGACCTGAACATCGTCAGTACATGGGTCTGTTTGTCAGTTTCCCACTTTAGTACTTTTGAGCCTGATGGGTTTCTTGGGAGATTTTTATTTGAAGAGGAGTTTGGAGATGCTGGCCTATTCATGACTGGTTGAGCAGTACTTGCAGATTGTTCCAATTCAAGATCTTCTTTCATCATTAATCTAATGCCCTCTTTTACAACAGGATTTCCAGCTTTTAGATCTTGAACTGTTTCAGCACCTGACTGGTTTTGACTCCTTCTTTTGTAGATGGCAGCACCAGCTGGAGCCAGTGTTGTAAAAGTCGGATTACTCGGCCGAGTACTCGGTCCTCGGACCCCATCCGATGCAACTTCCTCCTAGGCGGTCTCAATTAGTCGGCCTCAGGATTACTCGGGAGTACTCGGTGCCTAGTCGGCCTAGTCGGCGCCTAGTCGGACGTAGTCGGCCTAGTCGGTCAACGTGGTTTGTTGACTTTTAATCGGTCAAACTCGGTCAAAATCGGCCTACTCGGCTTTGTACTCGGACTACTCGGCCTTGTACTCAGACTAGTCGGACTTGTATTCAGAATATTTGAACTTTAAACATGTTTCATTTTAAATTATACTCAGTTGACATGAATTATGCTTATTTTAACACATAAATAATATATAACAATTAATTTTCTTTATATTTACCATGTCCGCGTACTCCCCGAGTACTCTCCGAGTACTCCAATTACTCCCAACTCCCCAGTCGGCCGACTAGGGACCGCCTAGCGACTTTTACAACACTGGCTGGAGCAGTGGTTCTTTTGACTTGCAGCTTTGGTGGTCTTTTTGAGACCTCTGCTTTGGAGTAGTCAGGCCTTTTTGGAACCGTTGGATCTTTTTTTCTAAGTTCCTCCAACTTTTTGTAGGTAGCCCTGACCCTATCTTCTCCCCACTTTGTCACAGAATTCTTTGACCCATAATCAGCTGCTATCAGCTCCTCTTTCATTCTCTTCAACTCTAAGATCTTATCAGCTTCAAATTGTTTGAATTTTTCAGGAGGAGTCTGCTTGACCTTATTTTTGATCATTTCTTGAATCCTGGCTGCCTCTTTTTCAAGCTCAGGAATGGTCCAGTTTTTGTACATGTGTTTCTCCCCCTTGTATTTCTTGTAGGTCATGATGTTCTCAATGTAGTCTTTTCTCAAGGACTCATCTGCCCTTTCTGAGATTTGCTGACATACATTTTTGGCAAATTGCTCCATAGCTCTGAACTGTGTGAGTAGAAACTGATAGTTTTGCTGAAATTCTCTATCAGATTTCCCTTGTTTATTTTTGATCGAGATATCCTCTGCTTGCTTGGCCTTGAGCTTCAAATATTCTTCAATGTTTTTAGGCCTGGGATATCTTTTAACTGATGGCAAACTCCTTTTAGCTGGGTCATCCTCATAGTAAAAGGATTTGATTTCTTCCCTAACTGCAATGAGTTCCAGAGGAAATGAGACACCAGCAGGAGGTAATGGATTTAGAATTTGAGCTGAAGAGAGAGGCATGGGTTTTGGATTTGTGACAAGTGACAGAGATTTTGAAGATGTAGGTGGTGGAGATGTGTCATCATCTTTTAGAATTAGCCTTCTCCTTTTTGTTTGAGGAGGGACTGATGATGCTTTGGGTGGAACAGTGGTGATAGTTTGAGTGGCAGTGGTTTGTGGTTGACTGACAGCTGTTGAAACAACTGGTATTTCAACCACTGTTGTCATTACAGCAGATGTTGTAACATCTGTTGTCTTCTACCTTTTGGCAGGAGGCGATGATGGTGAGTTTGTTTTTGGTGGTGATGATGGTGGTGGTAAAGCAGTGGTTGTGGTGTGTGTTGAAGTGGTGTGTGTTGAAGTGATAATAGATGTTGAAACCTCTGAAGTACCAGCAGTAGTTGATACATCAGGAGTTACAACAGCTGTTTGGGTGGAGGTTTGATGCTGATGGCTTTTGGATGGTGGTTTTGGAATATGCTTTGGAATTCTGGATGGGATGGACTTAGGTTTCCTTTTTGGCTTAGGATTTTTAGTATCCTTTGACTCAGAACAACCCTGCGCATACAGCTCCATGAAAGCTCTTTTCTCCTCATTCCACCATGAAATATCCTTTGCCACTCTATCCCTTTTTACACTTGCTACTCCTTCATCAAGTGCTTCTTGGGTAGCATCAACCTTTTTGCTACCATCTGACAAGGGAATTTTTCTGGTCATAGCATCCTTTTCTGGTTCAATGTAAAGACCATCATCTATTCCCTTCTTCTTCTACTCCTGAATTTTCTCCCCCTTTTTGGCATTATCCGGGGGAAGTTGATCAATGAAAAGTACTGTTGGAGGAGCAGTGCCAGTGGTTTCCAATAAATGGGCCTTGATTGCCTTAATATCTGCTTGAGTATTCTTGTACCTAGACTCCATTATGTTTCTCAACTTTCGGACATGTAGTTCATGTTGCTGATCAGCCATTTCTTTTTGTTGTTGGAGAAAAGGTTGGAAGAGGTTCCAGAGCTCATTTGTAGCAGATGCTTGTGGTGGAGCAGGTGCTTGAGGTGGAACAACAGTGGATTGCACCTTTTGTACTGTCAACAACTGTTGCATCATTTCTTTGATATCTGCAACTGAAGTATCCAGTTTATCAACACGTTCCGTCAATTCCAAATATTTTAAACCATCACCCAATTTAATGGGATCATCTGATTTCCCACTAGCAGTGGTTTTATCAGTGGTTGAGGTAGGGAGTGTACTCCAAACATTAACCACTGATGCCCCTTTTTCTTGGTACTGGGGTCTTCTTCCTTCAACACTTGACAACCTTTTGATGTTGCCAGTGGTAAAAATAAATCCACTGGTGGTTGGCAGAGGTGCTATGTAAGGAATTGCCTCCAAGGAAGTCTTATTGATGTAACCACTGTCCAAATGTAAACCAGTGTGTTCAACATTTGTAGTGGCTGCTTCACTTGGAATACCACCAAGAGTTACTTGTAACTCAAGGGGTGTAACCTCCTCAGGTTGTGTTGGTGGGTTAGCAAGGATTGATACATCAGACCCAGTCATTTGTTGAGGTATATTCTCATTAATAGGTGATTGAGAAGGACTGGTTAGTGCCTGGTTCAAATCGATTGCATCCAACAGAAGTTTAGTTGGTGGGGGGAATTGTGGATGTGATGTTTGGTGTAGAAAGAGAATTTGCCCCGGGCATTGGGCTGTGGATGATGGAAACGAGTGTTTCCAGAGCATCATGATGTGGAGTCCCTATTTGTACAACCTGTTCTTTTTGAGAAGAAGCAGGAGGAGTTTCGGTTATGGGTTGAGATATTTGTACCAACTGCTGTGAGGAAGAAGCAGCAGTGGTTTCTTGTGACTTGTGTGTTGTCACAGGCATTTGCTCTGGTATCTCATCCTCCAGAGTTGCCTTTTTGATGGGTTTGGGGGGTTTTTTGTTTTTCTTTTTCTGTGGCTTTTTGGTGATTTTAGGTGTGGGTTTCAAAGCAGTTGTGCTGCTACTTTGATCACCTTGAGCTAGGGCTGTTCAAATTGCTCGGCGCTCGACGCTCGTTCGATGCTCGCTCGGAAAATGCTCGGAATTTGCTCGTTCGATTCAGCTCGATTAAAAAAATGCTCGGTTCGGATCGGTTCGGTTTGTAAACGAACCGAGCATGAGCAAAGGTCCGCTCAGTTCGGTTCGACTCGATTTATTTTTTAATATATATATATATACACACACATATATATTTGCGTTTGTGTGTGTATCATTTTTAATGAAATGACTAGAGACCAACATTAACAATGTTTGGTCCAAGATCCAAAAAGAGCTCATTTAAGTAATTAGAATTGAAATCCAATACCAACAGTCCATTATCAAATACTTAAATGTCTATTTGAGTAATCGAGTCAAAATTTCAAATACTAAAATGTGAAGCGTCGAACAATACTCAAGTCTCAACCCGCCATTTGATTCAGAAGAGCAAGACCCTAATCAAAACCCCCCATTGGCCATCGTTATTCGATTTCTCCATCGCCACTCGCCAAGACGCCAACTCGTCAGGGTTTTGCTTCAATCGATTCATTCAATTTCAAACTTTCGATAGAACAAGGGTATGTTTCAATCGGTCAACGATTTATCTTCCTGCTTAGTTAATCTCAATAGAACTAGTTGAGTGTTTTTGTATTCCTTATTATTAAATATGTTAAATTTTTACTTATGTTCTATTGGACGAAACATCAGGGAAGGAAATTGCACTTTATTCTAATAACTAGCACTCCCATTGTCACTTTTCTTGTTTATTCTGTGACGCTCGATACTCGCTCGACGTTCGTTCGAAAAATGCTCGGATCGAAAGACGCTCGCTCGACTTTGGCTCGGTTGAAAAAACGCTCGGTTCGGTTCGGATCGATTTGTAAACGAACCGAACACGAGCAAAGGTCTGATCGGTTCGGTTCGGCTCGTGAACAGCCCTACCTTGAGCAGTGGGCTCAGCAGCAGATACCTGAGGAACAGTGGTAGCTGCTAAAATCTGCTCAGGCACCTCTGCTTGTGTTTTGCAAGGTGTGGACATCCTTGTAAAAGTTTCAGCAGTTAAACAGTTTATTTGAATAGATGCACCTTGTTTTATTGCAGCAGGATCACTCTTACCAAGTTTCTTTTCAAAATAATAACTCAAAAATCTTGGAAATAGTAAGAATGCCTTTGTTTCAACATTTTTAACCAGATCATTAAAAATTTCCCGAGAATAATTAAAAATTTCTCCTTGAAGAATAGCATATCCCAGATTTTGATTTTTTAATGGTATTTCGTTAAAAGCAGTGGTTTTGTTTGAAACACACATTAGAAGGGTATGAAATAAAAACCTTGTTGCAGAAGGGAAGTAACCTTTTTGTAAGGTGTCCTTTTTTACTTCTGCATTATACCCTCTTTCCAGAAAATCATTTTTTAACTCGTTTTTAGGGAAAGAAATTGTACCTTCCTGATCGTCGAGTTGAAAGACTTCTGAGATGGATTGTGTTGTAATCTTGACGACTTTACCCTTTAGGGAAGATTTGATGGCTATTACAGTGTCTCCTTGTTTTTCAAGGGTTGCATTCTTCCAAAACTCTCTTTGGGTTGTCAAGTAAATTGGTGCATCCGCTGTTAACAAAGTTTTATACTTTTGATGCGGAGATGGTATCAATGATGGAATCGAAAATTTCTGTGGTGCCAGGTTTTGAGAGTAAACCCAGAAGATTGTGAGATGGTTTGTGTGGAATTTCGGTGGATTTGGCCTTTTGAGAGGCATCTTTTGAAGATGATTTGGAAATGGGTTTTGCAGATGACTTCGATTTTGTCATTTTGGAGATGATGATCGAAGAGATTTATGAAGGAATTTGAAGAAAAACTGTTTTGAGAAGAGAATTTTTGAGAATTCAATTCGACAGTAAAACCTTGTTTTTGGTGTGGAGTGGGGGTTTTATAGAGGAAAAGGTGAAGGCTGACGTGGCAGCGGTTACAAAAGGTCTGACCACTATGTACTGCCCACATGCCAAACTCTGATGAAATGAAGGACAGTACTTTTATTAAAGTTACTGATGAAGACAGTGGTTACAACGGTAAAATGAAAGCAGTGGAAGATTTTCACTATCAGTGGATAGCATATCAGTGGATAAGACACTGCTTTTGAACAACAGAGTTTATCAAGGAAATGAGAGAACAGAGGATGGCTTTCAGCAGTGGACAGTATATAGGAAACATATATTTGAGCAAAAACAGTGGTTAGGGGCAAGATAATGGTAATGATTTGAAAGTCAATTATGTCAGCAACTGTTTTGAGAATTTTCATTCAAAGTTTTGCCACATGTCAATTACACATTTTGACGCTTATACAAATTTCTGACAGTGGTTAAGTACCCCAGATGATGTAAACTTTTTACCAAAGCAACTCATTCTTGTTATAATATTTGTATTAAAACATGAGTGCCCAAGTATTTTAAGATCTGTTGACAATCAATCTTTTGCATAGTGTAAGAACAACCTTGAGTTTGACATGACCTTGACAAATATACCATTTTCTTTTGATCTATTTTGAGGATAATATCACCACCAAAAATAAGGTCATATATCCTCACAGGAGATTGAAATTTTTACTATCAAAAATCAGTAAAAAGTTCAAAATATATCATTCCCAAAAAAAAAAGAATAATATATCCTGCTTTATTTGAGAAAACCCTTTTTAAAAAAAAAATTAAAGGATTTTCGGAAAACAGCAACAAAAGGATCTGGTATTAATTTTCCACTGAAACTCTTAATCATATCAACCCCAAGCTTATGAAAATGGTCAGTGGTTTGACAACAGTGGTATGAAATATTAAATGCATTTTGACCACTGTTTGGTACCATTCTCTTGTTGATTGATTGACAACAGAAATGAGGACATTTGTCTAGTCCTGTTGAAAGTTTATTCTTCTGCGAATACTATTGTTACTTGAACCTTTCCCTGGACCAATGGTTGCACATAGTTGCCTAATGACCATTATTACCCCAAACTTTGACTCGTAAGTGTTTTATGTTTATACTCTTTTCTTCTGACTTCAAAAGTTTTGAGATAAACACACTTCTGAGCTTTTATGATTATCTTCTTCCCTTTTTACCCTTCCCACTTATAAGTAATGAAATACTTACTGGGAGGTCTTTATTGAAGGAATACTTAATCCAGAATCATTTTGCAGTAATGCTTTATGAGGTTTAGCCATATTTGTACAAATTTTTGACCAATCTCACATTACATATGATACGGACTATCTTGACCCCTGTTTTCTTAATGTATTTCAACAGAGTTGATTTGTTCCTTATAAGGATCTCAACCTGTTTTCAACACATAAGATCTAATGACTAAAGTTCTAATTTCCCTCTTTATACGTTAGCAAAAACTCTAATGTTTTATGAACATAGGCTTTTGTTAATATGAGGTTCATACTTTAGCATTTAATATAGTGACATCACACGTTTCATAACAATAGTTGAAATCAATTTTGAAAATAAGAGCTAATCCCATAGTTTAACAGATATGTTTTCAGATCTAAAACTATGAGTGTCTTGTGCATGATATCACTTGTAGTGTGAAACTTGTGTGTCTTATGACATCTTGGTTGTTTTACAGAATATTTGAATAGCAACTTTAAGCGTTATTCGTTACTCTGTTTTTCAACAAAATACAACCAACCTTAGTATCAATGAATTTTGAGCCGAACTGTTATGTCAAATTGATTGTTAGATCGAATTTTGGCTGTCCAGGCTCTGATACCAATTGTTAGGATCGGAGGCTCTCATGATTGTGTTTGTTTGTATGATTTGAACAATGAATGAATATGAAACAATGTAAAGTGCAGCGGAAATGAATAACAAACTTTGTAAACACAATCAAAGGAGAAAATAGTTTGATAAACATTTGCTTTTCATAGAGTCGAAAGATTACAATACAAAGCAAAAGATTACATTGCGAGCTTACAAACTAAGCTCCCCCTCAGCCTGATACTACAGTGGTTGGTTGCACAAGATGAAAGGATTGAATTGAGGAGAAGAACTCACTCAAAACGATCAAATGTAACAGTACAGAGTACTGTTCCATTTATAGACAATCCAAACTACTGAGGCATCTCAGCTGACGTCACCATGAAAGCGACGTCTAACAGCCTAACAACCTGTATCTACTGTTCTTATACAAACACTGCTAAACCTTAACTACTGACTATACATGAAACAGATGATATACTAAACTACTGCTCTCTCTTTATGTCAGTGCTTTCCTCAAGGTTGATCAGTCCTTGATTGGGCAGTGCTTTGTCATCAGTAGATTGTACCAACAGTGTTTTCTTCTTAGCAGTTTTCTGGCTTCATCAGTAGTTAGAAGAACAGCAGCAGTTGTATCCGGGCAGTGGATGTAAGACCATCAGATGTTATAATCACTTTCAAGGGAGAAGACTTAGTGTAAACTGCTGCTTATTGTGAATCCACTGTCATGATCCGGTTTTGGCTTTCATTATCTATTCCTCTGGCAGGGTTCAATCCCAACACAAATAGTAATTAATATAACTAAGTTTCCAGAGCCTGGGAAGCAATCCCGGGTAAAAACCTAGTTTAATATATAGAAATTAGAAATTAAACTGGTTAAAGACGTATATTATACATAAAGTATCAGAGGTGAAACTGAACTGAAAGTAAAAAAAGAGTCAAACCATAGTTATACATAATGCATCAAAACTTGTACATACGAAAAAGGAATAGCAAAAATACAACCCCCCCTAATTTTGATAATTAATATGTAGATACTATCAATCTATAAACCTATATAAAGCATTTGACGTGGATAGAAATGTCATTTTCCCTCAATTTTTTAAGACGCTATCTCAAAGTCTGAAGCTAAGTTCCATAGTTTTCATCATCTCTCCCAAATCTGCCCCTCATTTAACCCTTATTAATAAGGTATCAATGATTTCTTACATCCCTCACTCTCGTCGACTGTTCCACATCCCGTCACCGCATGAAAAATTGAATACTGCAACTTGAATCGTTTCGCATCTATGTCAAACCGTCTGAGATACACTTGAAATCCATGAAGGGAGTATAAATCCATCAAATGGTACCTGCATTGCACTCGGTTTGGGTTAGATTTGACTCCTAGGGTTCCGGTCGAGACTTCTAGAGGTATGTTTTTGGGTTTGAATTTGAGTTATCTTCTTCTACTCTGTTACCCCCCACAAATTTTTAATAGCTAATTTAGTTTTAATTTATTGATTATGGATGCTTGTATTGCCCGATTTCATACATGAAAAGTTTGCTGGTGTGTGTCCTCTTTATCTCCTTTAAATTGTGAACCCTAATTTACCTCAAAATTAACACTGGACCGAATATGCATAATTTAAATTAATCTGAGTTGCATGTTGGATTCTTGCAGATTTCACATCTTTTCTGTTGTAAGAGCGTTAGTTGACTTGAGAGTCAATCTCAAGACGAGTGAGTCGATTTTACTTAAGTTCGAAGGGGTCGCCAGTCTCATCTGGTAGTTAGTTTTCTTGTAGATTTAAATTATTATTATAACTGTGACACGTGACTTGATTTTAACTTTCACTTTGACTTCCATGCTGTGTTGATTCACTCATATATAGTGATGTCAACCATGATTTTGTAAACTGTTGCAATTGTGCTGATGATATAGAAGTCCCTTCAGTTGAGGTAGGTGAGGTAAGATTGTTATTAACGTGTTTATGCTATTGAATTATGATTAATATTGTTGATATATTTCATATTATAAAAAAATAATGCAAAAGAAGTCAGTAGAGAAGTATGTGAAGAAAATACGAAGGTGGAAAAACTTTAGTCATATCAACTTGAACCTGACCTGTTAGTTATTCTTATTAGCTAGATGTGTCAACTCATTTTTACTATCGGAATCCATTTAAGCCTGACCCAAACCCGATAATTTCTCTTCCGCTTGGTGTAACCCGACCCCTGTTATGTTTTCTTTAGCTGCTAATTACACACAAAACCAACTCTTATGAGGCTAAAATCCATGTAATTTTCTTAATTTTACATCAAGTTTTGTCATTAATCATTTTATGTAGAATTTTATTCTTTATTGCCAAATATTTTACATTTCAAAGGAAATTTCAGAAACCATAATCAGTCAAACAATTTCGGGTTTTTAATTTGTTGTTGTATTCTAACGTAGGGCAGCCAAAATGACACCTAGTTACCACGTGTTGTACAAAGCACACATATCATGCTTCTTCCTTCTAGAAAAGAGTTTAAGGATATTTATGTTGTTTTTGAGTTGATGGAATTTGACCTTCAGTTTGGTTATATTCAGGGTGGCAGGACCAGGGTGCTGGTTATATTCAATTTGGATGTGTTATGATACTATGTGGCCTATGTAGGGCGGATCTATGATTTGTTTGCTTTAGATGCTTTTTCTATATTGATTTGAACCAGTATCTTTTTTCATGTAACATGTTCGAGCAAGACGATGGAGTCAAATCATTTTTGGAACTATGGCCAGTGCACCAAATACTCTTCAGCAAACTTGGAGGCTGGTGCTTTGGCTTTAAAAACAGATCTCATAGGACGGACTCAACAGAGAAAACAATTGGTCAGAAAAAAACAACTAGGTGTGTTATTTTGTTTTATTAATAGAACTTTACCTTGCTTTTCCTAATGGGTCAAATATGATTAATATCTAGAATGTGCTAGATTAGACTGAGTCATTAATATCAAGTTTTTGATGTTCCGGTTACGATTTGGACCTGTTTCGGCTGGCTGTTCTTTTTCTGTTTGGTTGAGTGGTGGGCTATAGTTTATAAATCAGATTCATGGCTGTAAGTTTTTCTTGACAACATTGGTCTAATGTCCAAAACACATTCAAATGATGACTCCTCAACTTCTGTTTTAGGAATTTAACACTTATATACCCTTTATTACTAGCCTTGAACCCTTTACAAAGCTAACCCCTATCCATGTGTGGCATTTATTTATAGTTATTGATGATGTGTAAATCAATAAGCATGTTAATGGGTCTGGTGGGTTGAGTCGGTTAACGCTTTAAAGCGGATAATTTTTCATGGGTTAGAATGTGTTTGATTCATCTAGCAAAGAAAGATTAAAATAAATAAAAATAATAATTGCTTTAGATTATTCACTTTAAAAAGTCCATGTTTGCTAAGCTTTTTTAAGTTTAGCCGTATGACCGATGAGCAATAGGTTATAACCCAAACTGGCCCATTATTTATATACCGTGTGCGTTTGTAATGCTGCATGGAACAAGGATGAGGATGCGAGCGACCCAAATACATCTGGAAGATGCTAAATGACACTCAATGGCTCTAGCCAATGCAACAAGGGTTGTAGCTGAAGTAGTCGTGGCAGCAACAAATGCAGCCGCCGAGCCTGCTAGGCTTATAAGGTCATCTAAAGAGCTTGAAGGGACAATTCGAACCACATCAGAATGGTAGTTTGTTGGAATCAACTGGATCAAAAACGCAGCAACACAATGATGTAGCGTGTGTTACGGAAAATGAAGATCAACACGTTGATTCTACGAATACCCGTGTAGTTCTTCCCCAACCCCCAAATTGCAACCAAAAGGCCACGAAATTTGAAGTGAAAAATCAGTAGTTTCAAAATTCAATTCTGATTGTTCAAATGACTAGAGGGACATATAAATAAGAGCAGAAATTCGAAATGGGCCTAAAAAAGATAACGGGCCAAACACAAGCCCAAAAACAAAATGCCCAAAATACTTAAAAAAACATAAAAATGCAAATAACTAATGGAAATAAGCGTTTTTTGGCCCGGACGATGACCCAAACCGCCATAGGCGTTTGCAGCAAGATGGAGCTTGTTCTCACATTCGTTTCGCCTGGTCGCACGCCCAAAACGGACCCCCGTAGCCCAAGTTAGAGCCATTTTAGTGAAGCCCCTTTTGTTACGCGATCTTGGGCCTCCAAATACAAGATGGCACGCTCCTCCACACTTGGGCCCGCATCATTCCCTCCTGGGTAGACAAAATTCGACCTCGAATCCGCAGCAACCTCATCATCAGACGAATCCCCATGAAAAGGCAGCAAATGTTTGACATTGAAAACATCGGAACAACGAATGTGGCTTGGTAACTTCAGACGATAGGCATTAGAATTTATCTTCTGCACAATCTCCACTGGCCCAATCTTCTTGGCTGACAATTTATTATACTTCCCCACTGAAAAACGATCCTTAGTCAAAATGGCCCAAACAAAGTCACCCTCTTCAAAATCAACTTGCCTACGCTTTTGGTCTGCAGCTTGCTTGTACTTTGAATTAGCGTTGGCTAAGTTATCCTGCACAACTTTATGAACTTCATGTAACCCAACCACAAAATCTTGCACCTTCTTGGGAACAGAACCTGGGGTAGGAAGTGACATCAAATCAAGAGGACCCCGAGGCTTAGCAGAATAGACCACCTCAAACGGACTAAACCCAGTGCTCCTATTAACAGCATGATTATGAGCAAACTCAGCCTGACAAAGCTTTTGATCCCAAGACTTCACATGATCACCCACAAGACACCGCAAAAGATTACCAAGTGACCGATTAACAACTTCCGTCTGCCCATCAGTTTGTGGGTGGTAAGCACTACTAAAATTGAGCTGAGTGTTCACCATTTTCCATAGACTTCGCCAAAAATGACTCAAGAAACGAGTATCCCGATCAGAAACTACAGAGGATGGCAAACCATGCAAACGATAGATATCTCGAAAGAACAACTGAGCCACATTAACTGCATCTGTTGTCTTCTTGCAAGGAATAAAGTGCACCATTTTAGAAAACCGGTCCACCACTACAAAGATCGAATCATTACCACGCTGAGTACGGGGTAACCCCAACACAAAATCCATGCTAATATCTACCCAAGGTTGCTGAGGAATGGGTACAGGCATATAAAGCCCTGCATTGGTAGCTGTACCTTTTGAAACTTGACAGATCCTGCAACGTCTAACAAACCGATCAACATCCCTCCGCATAGTAGGCCAAAAATAAGAAGACTGCACCAATCGTAAAGTACGGTCTCTACCCACATGCCCTTCTCCATGCAGTTCTTTAATTATTTGAAGGCGGAGGCTGGAATTAGGAATACATAATTGATTTTCCTTAAAAAAAACTGTCATGCACAAGAAAATCTGTCCTCTTCCCAAACTGCACATCCTGCAAAATGACAGAAAAATATGGATCTGTTGTGAGTTGTTCCATGAGATTATCTGCCACACGATTCGAAATTCCAGACTTATGCTTCACAACAAAAGTAAACTTTTCCAAGAAAGCCATCCACCGTGCATGCTTATGTGATACTTTATCTTGACTGCGAATATGCCTCAACGAGTCATGGTCTGTAAATAAAACAAACTCCTTGTGAAACAAATAATGACGCCAATGTTTCACAGCCTGGACCACTGCATAAAATTCAAGATCGTAAGTGCTATAACGTAACTTTGGCCCAGTCAACTTCTCACTAAAATAAGAAACTGGACGTCCCCCCTGACTTAGGACTGCCCCAACACCACCCTGCGAAGCATCCGTGTGCAACTCAAAAACCCGAGAAAAATCTGGCAATATTAGAATTGGTGCTGTTGTAAGCTTTTCCTTGATTAACTGAAAAGCTGACTCTGCCTCCTCAGTCCATATAAAAGTCTTCCCCTTCATGCAGTCAGTCACTGGCGCCATAAGGGAACTGAAATTTCGAATGAACCATCTATAAAATGAAGCAAGACCATGGAAGCTACGTACTTCAGTTATCGTAGTTGGAGTTGGCCACTGCTTAACAGCCGCTACCTTTGATTCATCCACTTGTATTCCGTCACCAGAAACAACATACCCTAAAAACAGGACCTTAGGGACCATAAAGACACACTTCTTTTTGGTTGCATACAAGTTATCCCCTCGGAGCAAGGTCAAAACCTGCCGTACATACTTCACATGCTCATCAAAATTAGGGCTATAAATAAGAACATCATCAAAATAGACCACCACAAATTTACCAATAAAGGGTCTAAACAACTGATTCATCACACGCATAAAAGTACTAGGTGCGTTTGATAAACCAAATGGTATCACCAACCACTCATACAATCCTTCACGAGTCTTGAAGGCAGTCTTCCACTCGTCACCCGGTCTAAGACGAATCTGGTAATACCCACTCTTCAAATCTAACTTCGTAAAAATAGTAGCACCACTAATCTGATCAAGTAAATCATCAAGTTGGGGAATCGGAAATCTATACCTCACAGTGATCTTGTTGACCGCACGACTGTCAACACACATACGCCACGTCCCATCCTTCTTGGGAGTCAAAAGAGCAGGAACAGCACAAGGACTCATGTTTTCTCGAACGTACCCCTTAGAGATTAAGTCTTCAACCTGCCGACGCAATTCCTCATGTTCTTTTGGGCTCATTCTGTAATGGGGCTTGTTGGGTAGTTGGGCCCCTGGTTCCAAATCAATGTGATGTTGGATGTCTCGTAGGGGTGGTAGCCCGACAGGTAAATCATCAGGGAAAACATCAACAAACTCCTCAAATAACGGAACCATACATTCAGGAATTTCAACTTCTTCGGGCACTGGCTTCCCTATCAAAATAAACACATTGTCTGTTTCCTCCAGCTCATCTTGAAACTGACTAATGGTCAACAAGGTACCCGAATGTTTTGTGGCTAACTGCTTAGAACGCACGCGAGGACCCTAACGTGGTCACCGGTACGTTTATCGTTAACAATCACTTTGCATCCATATTATTTGACACTGGTGCCGATTATAGTTTCATGTCTGTGGAATTTAAACGCATGCTTGGAATAGAATCTAGTAGATTAGATATTCCTTATTCTATAGAGCTAGCCAATGGTAAACTCGTTGAATCGGGCGAAGTTGTTAGAGGTTGCACACTAGAACTTGGTGAACGAAGATTCAGCATCGACCTCTTACCAATTCAATTGGGTAGCTTCGATGCAGTGGTCGGAATGGACTGGTTGTCCAAGAACAAAGCTGAAGTTATTTGTCATGAGAAAATTATTCGCATCCCTTTAGCGAATGATGAAACTCTCATTGTGCATGGAGAAAAACGAGACGTGCCTCTGCGAATCATCAGTTGTATGAAGGCACAGAAGTGCTTAAGGAAAGGATGTGTTGCTTTCCTAGCGCATGTTGTAGACAAGAAGGCTGAGGAGCCGGAACTCGAAAACATTCCTGTGGTGAAGGAATTCCCTGATGTTTTTCCCGAAGATCTGCCAGGATTACCTCCGCAACGAAAAGTCGAATTCCGTATAGACTTGGTTCCAGGAGCCGCTCCTGTAGCCAAGGCACCCTATCGGCTTGCACCATCCGAAATGCAAGAATTATCTACACAGCTCCAGGAGTTGTTAGATAAAGGATTCATAAGACCAAGCTTCTCGCCTTGGGGAGCTCCGGTATTATTCGTAAAGAAGAAGGATGGAACACTGCAAATGTGTATCGATTACAGAGAACTGAACAAGCTCACAATCAAGAATCGGTATCCACTACCGAGGATTGATGACTTATTCGATCAGTTGCAAGGATTGAGCTACTATTCCAAGATCGATCTTCGATCTGGATACCATCAGTTAAGAATACAAGAGGAAAGCGTACCAAAAACTGCATTCAGAACACGTTACGGACATTACGAGTTCCTTGTAATGCCATTCGGGCTGACGAACGCGCCAGCGGTCTTTATGGACCTGATGAACCGCGTCTGCAAACCATATCTCGATAAATTCGTGATTGTATTTATCGATGATATCCTGATTTATTCACGAACGAAAGAAGAGCACGAGCAACACCTCAGAACCATTCTGGAACTACTGAAGAAAGAGAAACTTTATGCAAAGTTCTCAAAGTGAGAATTCTGGATTCGCGAAGTACAGTTCCTTGGTCATGTTGTGAATGAGAAGGGCATTCATGTAGACCCGTCCAAAATAGAAGCCATAAAGAATTGGGAAGCCCCCAAAACCCCAACTGAAGTTCGACAATTTTTGGGCTTAGCAGGCTATTACCGACGTTTCATCGAGAACTTCTCAAAGATAGCTCAACCGCTAACTACCCTTACACAGAAAGACAAGAAGTACGACTGGGGTGACAAGCAGGAAGAAGCCTTCCAGCTACTTAAAAACAAGCTATGCGATGCACCGATACTATCATTGCCTGAAGGCACTGAAGACTTCGTGGTGTACTGTGACGCCTCACGACAAGGTTTGGGTTGCGTGCTCATGCAACACCAAAAAGTCATCGCTTACGCTTCAAGACAATTGAAGGTGCATGAAAGAAACTATACCACTCACGACCTGGAGCTGGGTGCAGTGGTATTCACCTTGAAGATTTGGCGACACTATTTATATGGTACTCGATGTACAATCTTCACAGATCACAAAAGCCTACAACACATATTTGATCAGAAGGAATTAAATATGCGCCAGCGGCATTGGGTCGAGTTACTGAACGATTATGACTGTGAGATTAAGTACCATCCTGGAAAAGCAAACGTTGTAGCAGACGCGTTAAGTCGAAAAGAAAGGGTTAAGACCCTAAGGGTTCGAGCATTGGAAATGACTATTCGAACGAACCTCACTACGCGCATTCGTGACGCATAACAAGAAGCTCTCAAGGGAGAAAACCATAAGGCTGAATACCTCCTGGGTATGTTGAAATATATGGTGCCCAATGAAGAGGGAACCTTGTACTTTAAGAAGCGCATTTGGGTTCCGCTCTATGGTGGCATACGAGAAGTCATCCTTGATGAAGCACACAAGTCGAGATACTCGATCCATCCAGGATCGGACAAGATGTATCAAGACTTAAAAGAATACTATTGGTGGCCGAGACTCAAAAGCGATGTTGCTGTTTACGTTGGAAAGTGCCTAACCTGTGCTAAGGTTAAGGCTGAATATCAGAAACCGTCCGGCCTACTACAACAACCAGAGATACCCATGTGGAAGTGGGAGCAAATCTCAATGGACTTCATAACAAAATTACCCAAGACCCCTAAAGGGCACGATATGATATGGGTGATAGTCGACCGGTTAACGAAGTCTGCGCACTTCTTACCGATCCGGGAACAAGACAGCACTGGAAAGCTTGCTGAGATATACTTGAAAGAAATCGTGGCACGTCATGGAGTGCCAATCTCAATTATTTCAGACAGAGATGGACGCTTTGTCTCGAGAATCTGGCAATCCTTTCAGGAAGCCTTTGGATCTCAGCTAGATCTAAGCACGACCTTCCATCCACAAACAGACAGCCAGAGTGAACGGACTATACAAACGCTAGAAGATATGCTTCGCGCATGTGTCATGGACTTAGGCGGCAGCTGGGATACTTATCTACCTCTAGTTGAGTTTTCCTACAATAACAGTTATCATACAAGCATAAAAGCCGCACCGTTCGAAGCTCTGTATGGCCGCAAGTGCCGATCGCCCTTATGTTGGGCAGACGCAGGAGATAAACGTATGGTTGGTCCTGAACTTGTACAAGAGACAACCGACAAGATTATGCAGATCCGAGAGCGCATTAAGGCGGCACGAGATCGACAAAAGAGCTACGCTGATCAAAGACGAAAACCATTAGAGTTCGAAGTTGGAGACAAAGTTTTGTTGAAGGTCTCGCCTTGGAAGGGCGTAGTCAGATTTGGAAAACGTGGAAAGCTGAATCCACGATACATCGGACCATTCAAGATTTTGGAAAGAATTGGTACCGTGGCATACAAGTTGGAATTACCGGAAGAACTGAATGGAGTACCTGATACGTTTCATGTATCCAACCTCAAGAAGAGTCCAACACAAGAAAACGTGATCATCCCTACGGATGAAGTGCATATTGACGATGCCCTTCGATTTACAGAACAACCCGTTGAGGTTACCGACTGGAAAGTCAACAAGACCAGGAGGAGCACTGTTAAACTTGTTAAAGTACGTTGGAACTCTAACGGGGGGAGACTGTGAAAACTGGCACCAAACCGGTTCAAAGAAAAGTATCCCCACCTGTTCAAGAAGACTCCTGCGAGAGTTAGCTCAGTCTGAATTTTGGGACGAAATTCTTTTAACGGGGGGAGACTGTGAAAACTGGCACCAAACCGGTAATTTTTGTACACTTTAATTATTATTTAATGACTGCAATTATGTGCTTAAATGTTAACAATGTCTGATTACATACTATACAAGTGAATTCATGTACGTTTTATTACTACAAAATATTGCTTTACGCATTAACTAGAGCGTTGCGTCAAAAATACTAGTAAACTCACTGGTAAAACACAATATGCCAACGACTCTGCAGAAAGCAGTCAGACGATAGAATTGGAGCCTAGGTGTAGGTCCAATGGCAAGAATACATTAAAACTCGAGAGTACATACAAGGGTTAATATATATACTTTCCGGAGACTAAAATACGCACTAAAAAGCACCCGAAACGCACTTTAAGTGCAGAATTTTATTAAATTCAGCTATAACCAGCTTTTTAACATATAATTATTATGCAGAATTCGTGTCTTATTGTCCAGAATATTTCCCTAAGTGTTGGGAATTAAAAGGGTTGCAAAAGGACACTAAACGGTGCAATTTGGCACTTTAACGAACCGGTATATAACCGAACAACCGGACATTACCCGGAACATCAAAATATTATTAGAAGCATTATTTTAATGTTTCTGAACTAGTTATGGTCCCCAAACACCATAACACCCCGTATAACATGATAACACATCAAGTCCCTAAAAATTTCACAAGAAAGCTAACTTGTTTATATATTAGAGTTTGGAAATTACACTTAACCCCCCCCCCTTGCTGATTTTTGGACCAAGCATGGCCCCACCATAAGATTTTTATAAATCTTCCCAAATCTCCTACATGATCTTCTTGGATTCCATATGATCTACCAAGATCTCCTAAAGATCATAATCTTAGATTTGGATTGCAAGATGATTTTATAACCAAAAGTTACACTTAGACCCCTCCCTACATCTTAATAAAATCGGTCCCCATGGACCCACAAATCACCACTTCCATACTTCATGATCTTCACCTAGATTTAATTCCATTTTTATATTGGATCTTTGCTTGCATATCTAAACAAATTATGATGAAGGATCATTATAAGTAAAGTCTCTAGATCACATACCATACCTTACAAGATTCACTCTCACTTCACTCTCTCTCCCTCTCATTCGGCTCACCCTAAACCGCCACCATCACCACCATTCCACCACCACAAACTACCATTTTCAAGTCTCATTCAAGTGTAGAAGAAGGGTTATAGGAGCTTGCATCTTGTGGAGCTTCAAAGGAGCTTTGTTTCTTGCTTGTTCTTCATCTTTTTCTCATCATCTTCATCACTAGATCCTACCATAGCCTTGTGCTAGTAGTAAGTCTTGGTTTACTCTTGTGTATGTCTATTTTGAGTAGTTGAAAAATTATTTATGATGGGATCTTATGTAATACAAGAACACTAAAAACATGAGCATAAAGCTTACTTAAACCTTTACATAATGTTTACATAAGAATGAGACATGAAGATGAAATCTTGTGGGATGAGGGCTAGTTAAATCATACATGATATTTGATCGTTGGTTTCTTGATAAACCCGTTGTTCGGACATTTGTTGATACGATTTAGTAACGTTTAAATTGTAAAGAAACATGCTGAATTGCATTTTCAGCCAACTTCAAATGGCTGTAAACAGACCATATTAAATCGAAAAACTGATTTTCTGAAGTCTAAATTATGTATTTTCGAAAAACGAAGCAAATGGCACTGGAATCATATTTTTTTGAGGTCGTTTACTTTTTTTAAAGGCCTTTTTTGGACAGAAGCTCAAGCTGCATTTTTACTGCCAAAAAAATGTGTTATATTCTTCATCATAACTTGAAACCCATGTTGAATCAGCTCATAAAAATTGTACTGTAGATGACCACTGATGTCGTAGTAATTCTTCCACTAGAATTTCGTCAATCGGACTCACGATAAATTTTAGATGAATTAATTCATAAACTGCAATCAGAAAGCGACAAATCTGATTGTAGTCCGGGAAATAAATTTTTATAAAATATTGGTAATGAACTGGACCCCGAAATTTTTACACAATAATATTTGGATTGTATAAGACATTCTGTAAAAATTTAGGAATTTTTTGAATAAGTTAACCATTTTATTAAAATGTCCGAAAACAGTCCAGTTTTATATATATTAAAACTGAAACGACAAAAGTAGTATCTTGCATGTCAGAATGTCGGGTTGATTATTTGTGAATGATCTAACGTGTTATATGTTAAAGAAAATGTTATGCTACTTAGCATGGACACCTCCATTTACAAAGGAGACTCTGGTGAAATTTTCTGAAAATCCTAACACTTAGTAAATATTTTCTAGACAAATGTTTGCTAGTGTGTTCTAAACTATGCTTTTTGAATATAAATCTCGCCATGATTTTTATAACAAAAATACACATACAACATACAAGATACATAATTCGAGTGCAAAATACAAGAAACTTATATTTATTTTTGAGAAAATAATATAAGTAAGACACATAGTTAAAAATATAAATTATTTTTAACACCAGAATACGTATACAAAAGATAGTGACTTGTACTTGTGCGATACAAGTCTAGTGACTAACGTTAAGAAAACACGTATAGGTCACGACGTTAATTAAGCAAATCGGGTGAAGTTTACGACGCAAGGAACACAAAGTTGTGAGTTCATGCTCCCCCTTTTCTCTTAACTGTTTTCAGTTTTATAACTTCGGGGGTGAAATACATGTTACAAATATTACAATGTTTATAAATGGTATGATACATAAACAAGAAGCACTCTTGGTGATAACTAGTACCAAGTATGATGCGTTTTGAGAAATGATACAAGAAATGATACGAGAAATTCGTGTCACGAATAGGGTACCATAAGCACCATTAATCGTGTACATACTAAGACCGCAGAACAAAAGGTTAGATCTAATGGGTTCCAGGGCAGCCCCACTCTTGGTGACAACTAGTACCGAGTAGTGTTTTTGTGTCTCAGTCGTGAATCGACTACTAGAAAAATGCCTATGGTTTGGTGACTTCCTATGTCGTGTCACATGTTAATGGCTTTGGAACCCATTAACACTTGATACATACAGAAATACATGATTTAAACAAGAATACGTGATTTATACAAGATACATACCACGTTTTTCATACAAAGTATACAAACGTACATTACAAGAACTGCATGAATTCACACCAACATTATGTTGACGTTTTTCCAAAAACTCACATGTATTTCAGGTAACTAGGATGGATGTGTGCGCGGTCTTACTCATGCTCGTGGATGTCGTTTATGTTATTCATTCAATAAAGTTGTAACTTTTCAGACAAAATGCTGTCTTGTGATGTAAACACTAAAACTACAAATTCGGTTATGTAATGTTTGGCATTTGAAGTTATTTTATGAGCATGTAGTATGTTTACCAATCGTATGCAATGAAAACCTTTCATGATCACACCTCGTGCTTCCGCCGCAGAAAGGGGTGTGACACATAATACTTTAAACTAATAATTATCTCTAACTATTTAATTACTCCTTCCTATATCAAGATTAATCCTTCATTCACCCCCTTAATCTTGATATGGACACGTTATTCTTCAAAATAGTGACAGATCATACTCTTCGGTCAAGTTTGCTACTTCTTCCTTTGACTTCTTCTTAGGACATTCACTTGCATAATGACCTTTTTCTTGACAATTATAACATACGATAAACCTTTTATCCCTTTGGTATCGTCCTCCTCGACCACGACCACGACCACGACCTCTTCCACGATCACTTTGGCTAGACCATCCTCGTCCATAACACTTACAACCAGTCTCTTCATTCTTCTCTTGACCATCGGTTTTAGAGTCTTGTCCATTGGTATTAGAACTTTTACCATCAGTTTTAGATAATAATACCTTACTTTGATCATTATCTCTCGTCTCGTCTTGCTCTTTGATTCGTTCCTCATAGGCCTTCAACCTGCCTATTGCTTCTTCAAATGGCATGCTCTCGATATCCGAATACTGCTCAATAGAAGCAACAATTTGAAGATACTTCTTTGGTACAGAATCTAACAACTTTTGAACTATTGCTTCATCATCAAGACTTGACCCAAGACTGCTATATCTTGAAACAAATCCGCTTATCTTTCCAGCAAAGTTTTCTATAGAATCTGTTTCTTTCATTCGAAGCTGCTCGAATTCTCTCCTTAACGAAGCCAATCGAGCCTTTTGAACCCTGTCAGCGCCAAGAAATCTTACTCGTAAAGCTTCCCAAATATCTTTCGCACTTCGGTTTTTAGCAACTTGTAAAAGTATGTCTTCTGGTAGCGCTTGAAAAATAACCGCCCTAGCAACTTTGTTTTTCTTCTCATCCACGGCATCACCTGTTACCGGATCAATCACCTCCCAAAGTCCTTGAGCGTCTAATACCGACTCCATCAAGATAGTTAAAGTGTTGTAATTCTTTGACGTCAATCGTGGAACTTGAAATGAGGTATTGTTGTTTTCTCGTACTTGAACAATCCCTGTATTAACTGGTACCCCATCTCCCATCTTTCACCTTTTTTTTTCACTTAGATCGACTATCAAAAACCTCACCAAAAATACTGGTTGTTTGTTTTTGATGGTGCGTTGATTTTTTTAAAGAAACCAACCAAGACTTATATACTTGCTTTCTTTATTATTCCTTGCTATAAATTTTGCCACCAAAACACAAATAATACTTCCTTATTTCTAATAATTCCTTACGTAAGCAACCAAACTACTTTGCTTCTTTTTCTTCACTTGGCCCACATCAAACTTTGAAGTTCTAATTATTTACCTACTTAATATTATCCTATGATCTTCAAAGATTACCAATTCAGAGCCCAAAACAAAACTTCACTTTTCTTTTTCTTTTGTTCAGAGATCTCGAACACAAAATACTTGCTTCACTAAGATTGCAACGTACCTTTAAACCTCTTTGTCGATTTACTCAGATTTCTACTGTTCTGCTCGATTCACTCAGATTTCGAGTCTTCATCTCTGCTCGATTCACTTAGATTTCGAGTCTTTGTTCTTCTCGTTGTCGATCCACTTAGGCTTCGACTTCCCTGCTCGATCCACTTAGGTTTCGAGTCTTCTTCTCTCTGTCGATCCACGAAGGTTTTTGACTTCTTTGTCTTTGTCGATCCACAAAGGTTTTCGACTTCACCGGGTTGATTTGCTTCGATTCTTCTTGCTCCCCCTTGATCGTTACACGCTCTGATACCAATTGTTGGAATCAACTGGATCAAAAACGCAGCAACACCACGATTTTGTGAGAACTCCTCACGAATATTTTTATATATTAATAAAGAACAAAGCAAAACATCCAAGTAATTACATAACCTAACCTATCTATTTATATTAAACTAATTACTTGCTAAACAAGCTATCCTTAACCAATACCAACTCTAATACTTAATAACCAATTAATAAAGTAACTAGATAAACATAATACTTTAAACTAATAATTATCTCTAACTATTTAATTACTCCTTCCTATATCAAGATTAATCCTTCATAGTTAACGCTCTGTGTTACATGTCTGTTTTTCTTCCTTTGATAATAGTATGAAGACATGTACCCATAAATGAATGGTGAAGGATATCAGAGGAGTCTTGAAACTAAATTTGTTGTTAGTCACTTTCATTTCTACGAATTAGCTGCTGGAGACTTGTAAGTATTCCTCCATCATCTGGTTAATATTTGAGTTTTATGAGTGTATGCAATCTTAGGGTAGGCAGTCTTGTGGGATTAACCGTGATAGACCACCATTCTTTGTCGGGGGGGGGGGGGTACAATTGAATGAACAAGCGGTTGAGAGGTCTTGATTTTCTCATAATCGAGAAAAGGATGAAGGGCTGCAATGAATTGGGTTTCCATCGGAGTTTTAAGGTTTAGCTTTGAGTTTTGTTTAACCAACACAAGTTCTTCAAGTTAGAACTGGAATCTAGCTTGCAAAATTGCTACTGTTTACTAAAATTGCATTTTACTGAATTAGCTTAATACTGCATCCAATTTGGTAGTTCACTGCTATTGATTGTATTCTTATGTTTATCATGCGTTTATTGAGTTAGAATTTCATATCATAGGTTTGAGGGGAATATTCATCAGGTATGTTACTATATTTTAAAGGAAATAATGTCTTTTACTTAGTAAACATGTTTTGGATTGAATTGAGATGATCAATGTCTATAGTTGGATGCCATCATAATTATTGTCTCATAGTTGGTTTATTGTTTGTGATGTCAGGTTGTGGACATGCAGGTAAAGCAAAAAGACAACTATCTTATCTAAATCACCATCATAGCAGAGGGTTTGGGGACCAAAAAGAGAGAGACTTGGGAATTAGAGAGATAAAAGATCGAAGACTTAGCCATGAACTGCCACCGCCCCATCAGAAATCTTAAAAAGGCAATAACTCTATTGTAGTTTCGAGTACTCTACACATATATACAAGAGAGGCAAACTATAAGCAAACTATATTTTGCCTATAGTTGCTGGCCGGTGACCATGAAATAGACGAGTTCCTGCTTAGATCTGGAAGAGTTTTACTGTCGTAGAATTGATGATACAGTTAGTGATTTTAATACTGTCGAAGAATTGATGATACAGTTAGTGATTTTAAAGCTCACGTTTCATTTCAAAAACCACAAAGGCATAATTAAGTTTTTAATGTGAGTTGCTTATACACAACAATGTCCACACCAACCCTTTTGTATTAAGCAGGTGTGTGATTTGTCAAATGAGATACAACTTGGGACACACAAATCAACTTGCCATGTAAGCATGTTTATCATACTCATTGTGGCTTAAAATGGCTCACAGTTTGCACGGTATTCATTCTTGATCAAGAACTTGGTACAAGTTTCTAATAATCTTTTATAATAATAGAAAATTTTTTATTTCCATGAATGGGTCAAAATTATCATTTTAAGTAAAGGGCAAAGCCTTTTTTTAGTAAACGGGTCACGCTTATCAAAAGAAAATCACTAAACATCTGAGTTTTGATTAAAATTAACAATTTTCAAATTTTGATTCAAGGTAACCTGGTCAAAAGTTTCCTGGCTGTATGCATAAAGCCATGAACCTGAACCAAAAATGGTTACTTTTGTCTTTTTTTTTATTTTAGTTTTTTTTTTAATTTTTTTTTGTTATGATATTGTAGGTTTTGCCAACGGGATTCCATCGATTACCCAACTCAACCATTGTGCAACCTCTAATTCATCTTCTTAACCGTATTCTTTGTAAAATACCACCGCCTAAACCAGAATGTCTTGCGTTCAATACAACCATTACAGAAGATAATTCCATGGTTGTCTCTGGCCAACTCGGTAACCCAGGTGAGTTATGCGAAACTTTCGTAATACTCCCACAAGCCTTTTAACCTCCACCCTCTCGACTTGGTGATATATTCATGCCCGGTATTATCGACTCCGTCGCAACGCGCGGGTCTCCACCAGTATTTATATATGTACAAAAATAAAATAACTACTATACGAAAGATAATCAATAAATAGTAAAACAAGACTAACTTGAGTGCTATAAAGCTCAGGTTTAATAAGTCTAACCATAGCTCGTATACCACCACAATTGTATAATATTAACGAGAAGCTACCAAATTTTTTAAAACTTGCACATAAATTACATTTGATAAAGGTGCATAAAAAGTTTAAATGTCCTAAAAACCATAACCTTAATGTCTTAATTCATCCCAAAAAAAAAAAAAATTACTATGATACAATTTCTTAAAACTGCCTATACATATAATGCTAAAACAACAAAGCAGTATAAAAAAGCTGGTTCCATGTATCAGGCAAGCCAGGAAGACACCAATGGCTACAATCCGGGTGAGCCCGTTGACCCGGGCTCAAATCACCCGTGTAGATTGACGGGTGCGCGTCTTTTCTCATTGCCGACAGGGTCGTAATATCGAGTATGTATGCTGGATGTCGCATTTCCCTGATCACCATGTCAATGACCTTCATTTGGCTCGGGTAGATCCCGGGGTAGGCGGAACCGCTCATCGGACTTGTCTCTCCGTAACAGCTTTTTCCGATGCTGGTGGCACCGGCGCTCCATTCTGATGGGCTGTAGAGGTTTCCACCGACGAGTTAATTATTATGGAACAAGTTGGAGAAAACCGTTGACTGAGTTAATGCATAAAAGGCAAACACAAGAGTTACGAAGTGTGAATAATATCCACCACTTGATATAATTTATGATTTTATATGGGATATCAACCAGTGGGTATAGGATGGATAGTCTCTTTGGAGACTACCCGCCACGTAGGCGCCACGTCATCACGGGAGGAGGAGCATCCTCTTGAGGACTACCTAAGGGTGTGGAGGGGAAGGAATGACAACCCAAGAGAGTTGTACCTTGTGCCATAATACTTGTACCCTGCAAGAGATTGAGAGAGAGAGAGCAAATATGTGGGGGCCACAAAAATACAACCAGCCAATCATCCGGCTCGTCTCCAGCGTCCAGGAGGGGACGGAGGCGACGCGACGCGACAGGGCGGGAGGGGGCGGTGTGGGACGATCCGGCAGGGGGCGACGGACCGGGGACGAGCCCCATACCCACCGGTCTAACATTTAAGGTGTTTGTATATTTTATTCTAATTCATATTGAAAAATAAAAAAAAAAAATTAAAAGATTTAAACGTTTTTATTCTAATTCCTATTGAAACATAAAAAAATTTAAAAGATTTAAACGTTGTGGTTCTACTGATTTAATATATAGGATCAATTTGTTTTTTTATTTACAAGTATACAAAACAATATGTGATTAAAATAAAAAGGGTAACATTAAATCTATAGGTCTAAAGTTCAAATCTTATAAAGATCAAATACAAATGAATCTTAACATATAAAATACACTTAACGTAAGAAGTGAAGGGATTTTTTTTTTTTTGTTTTGAAATTTTCCCCATCTTATTAAGTACGCATTTTAGTCTCGGAATCCAAAAAAATTGTTCGTGATTTTACAGTAGTAGAGTAATTATTGTAGGGTAATTATAATTACTCTACAACATTACATAATTTCTCTACTAGTGTATATCACAAACTTTTTTTAATTCCGAGACTAAAATACGTGCTTAATTAGATAAGGAAAAAATCAAAATAAATAAATAAATAAAAAGTCCTTACTTCACTTCTTACGTTTAGTGTATTTTGAATGTTAAGACCCATTTATATAATAAATTAACCCTGTAATAATACTTTTTTTTTTATATAATTTAGCCTTTGGTTATGTTATAATGTTTATTAGTATAGAGTGGTTTGTATAATTATGTAACCTTAATCTTTGTACTATGTTATTATATATACCGGTGATATGCGAAGTTTATACCCTCAAGGAGGGATTACATAGTCTTCAACATAAAATGAAAAGTTAAGTTGTGATTCTTAATTAGATCCGACACTACCAAACCTAACCGGTTCCTATCCAAAACGGGCTTGCTCATAGCGTTTAAACCTGAAAAAACTTAACCGGTTATCTAAATGACTCTGGTAATCATTATGATTTCACAAGTCCGTTGGGGCTTAATCCTAAAACGCAATTGAAAGAAAGTTGGAGGGTAAAAGCAAAAAAGCCTGATTTAATTAATTATAAATTATTAGTTTGAATGTTTAATATGGGTCATTGTTTGAAGCATTGAAGCATGTAATTTCGGTTTCGTTTGATTAATAAAGTGTGGATCGTTGATGATCAAAACTTCTTGTTCTTCATCTATTGTCTATTTGTGGATCGAAGTCATTGTGTTGGGGCCGACACTGATTTATTTTTTATACATAAAAAGTGAATTTTATAGCCATACGACATAACATTAAAAACCTAAAAAGTTGTGGCTAGAAATCACAGGGGTAATAATACTGGCCCAATCTGAACAGCTACTTATTAGTTAATCCATTATATACTAGATGGACCCATCCCTATGGATCTACCAGCCAGCCGACACTATCCTTTTACCACATATTTTGCTCGTTTATTTTCCCAGTGATGTGATTTACCAATATATTTATTTAACTAATGTTTAAAATAATTTTTGACAATATTAAGAACAATGCATTTTATGTTTTTTAAGCATGAGAGATTAGAAATACGTACTTGTAGTGAGTAGGAGAAACGGATTGGAAGAATATTCGGGTGTTAGTGGATTCAACATGAGAATCAGCCCATCGGGCCCATGTTTTAAGGCCTGTGTTCAGTGCAACCAACCGATCCATTTCTTCATGAAGAGACCCACCTGACTCCATCATGTCCCACCTGCACCACCATCGAATTTTACCAGTAATTTATAATCTGGGAATATTACCAAAATACCCTTATTCAAGGTTTTAAAAACCGGTTTATACCCGACGGTTAAACCGGATGTTGGAAGCTTGGCCGGCACGAATCATATTGGTAAACTGAGGAAACGGCAAAGAAGTTGTACCACCGGTAAATTGGGTTATACCGGTTTAAACCAGTATACCGGTACCGGTCCAAAGGTCAAAATTTGGACTTTTAATCTTTTGGAATTTTTTTATTAGTTTTGGATTATTTTGAGTTGAAATTGTAATTTATGGATTTATAGGGTTAATTAATCAACCCGGTTAAACCGCCTAGTATAACCCAATTCAACTGATTGAACCATTTTTGAGCCTAACCGGATACGATTAAAAAATCGATTTTTAAAACATTGGCCTTATTTGATCAGAAGTTTTCAGAAATATACATTGAATTTTAGCCAACGTCCAGAAGCACAGGCTAAGCCCGAACCAGCGACCATGTATGCTAAATTATAGCCATCTTATTGGTGGAAACAAGGCTGGCTACTCTAATAAATGCTAAATTTAAATGTCTTTTTTTAGAAACTATTTTGCATATTATCCTCTTTACATATATTAATATCTTAATTATTAATTAAGTATATAAAAATCATACTAACCCTTTAAGGGAGCCTTTATGAGTCCACCAGTGACCGGTATTAAACATCAAAACATCAGCAGCCATCCACGCCCGTGCATTCTTCGAAATGTCCTCCAATTTAAGCACCCTCCGGCCACCCACAGCGTCGACATCCACCAAATACGGTGCCCGGTAAAATGACAAATCCACTCCATAATCCTAATTTAATTTCCACCAACATAAATTAATACTCACCCACCAAACTCAGATAAACTCAACTAAAGCCTTGCAGCATAGTAAAAGATGCATAAATACTTTACCAAAAACTTAAATGTGTAGAGAGGATCCCGGGTGATCAACTCGGTTGCGGACCGTTGCACCGCGGACCACGTCATACAAATCAACGACTCCCATTGGTTCCTCCCCAGCGAATCTCCAACAAACATCACAGTTTTCCCTCTCATCCTCAACAGAAACTCCAGCCCATTGAATCTGCTTGTTAACATTATAAGTTATTGGTCTTCTTTCTTTCATATGTTTCTTATAATCCTGTTTTATCTAAGAGTAAAATGTCAAAATGATCATGAGTTTTAGACAACTTTTGGCACTTCAGTCCAAAAATGAAACTTTTTGTATCTGGGTCCAGAGGTTTCATTTTTGTTGCCATTTTCATCCAATTAGCAAACTGAGTTAGAATTTTCTATTAACTTCTCCCTTTTTGTCGTTTTCCTCATTTAATTAGAATATATTATGGCATAAAATGACTATTATACCCTTCATTTAAATTAAATGAGGAAAACGATAAAAAGGGATAAGTTATCAGAAAATTTTAACCCAGTTTCCCAATTGGATGAAAATTGCAGCAAAAATGAAACCTCAGAGCCTAGATACAAAAGGTGGTTTCAGTTTTGGACTGAAGTGGTAAAAGTGGCCTAAACGACCATTTTGGCATTTTACTCTTTATCTAATAATAACATTTCCGTATCCCTGCATAAAATGATGAAACGAGAAATGATTTGGGAAATGAATTGACCTGGGTAGTTCACAATTGGCGGGTTTCCACCGATACTTGAGTAGTTGGAGTCGGGTCGGCCATACATTTGGCAGTTGAACTCTGGATCGATAATGCGTGGGCAGGAAGAAGCTTGGTATATTGGGTAGGTTTCGTCGCGGACCCATGAGCCCATGAACAGAGCGCATTGCGAGTGGTTGGATCGATGGATCGGCTGCCTGTGGTGAGGGTTGGTGATGACAGGATGAACTGGTCTTACTGATGAAGCTAACAACAGAAAGTTGAAAGATATGAGTGATATTAAAACACACACACAAGGATTGAAAATGGCAAAAAATGCCATTGGGGAAGAAGTGGGTGATCTGGTTTTGCTTTTTGGAGAGAATGTGGGAGGAAGAAGGTAGAAAAGGGAAGGAATTTTGATGAATGGTTTACCTTTTGTGCATGTGAAACTGTAGGATGATGATATATTGATATGACTTCATGTATCTCGTGTATATATAACGGGGGTTTGGTTTGGAAATGGTCCATTTTGAATGATCAATATGACTTTTTTTTTTTTAAATTATATAATTTTATTATGGTTATGATTCTTTACCTCTTTACTTAAACTTTGCATATTTTATTTACATAGTGGGTGTTTGGTAAATCTGTTTGGTTTTGTGCGATTATCATAGCCTTAATTGTACCTTGAAAGAAACATTAAGGAAATTTGACAATTTTTTTCCTTTCTTGTTACACATTAATTATGGTGTTTTCCAATCACACTTTATCTTAATTATGGTGTTCGCCATCTAAGGAAATATAAACTTTTAATGCTAATTGAGGAAATAGTAATAATATGGATAATCAACGACGAAATTAGGATTTTTTAGTTAGAGTTTATCATAAATATTAGGCTATATGGTGTACTTCTAATCCATCATCCAAAACTACTATCTTAAGGGTGTGGTCATAACTCAAACCAGTATTATCTTATTTTAATTTATTTTTGTGAAAAGGAAAGGATATATTAAATAAGGAAAGGAGGACCATGGTTACCATGGTTTAATCCATGAGAATCATGGTGGATGAGACTGAAGACGTTAATCTTGAATTAAAGAGATAAGGATAAAGATGGGTTATAGATAATTGTGTTGAATTATTTATTGAGTCTTTATAGGGATAATTGTTAGTTCGAATTAGATAAGTTTATCTAGTTGGTTTATTTATTTGTATTTATAGAGTTCGAGTTGGGTTAGGACTAGAATAGGTTTAGTATAAATAGATGGTTAGGTCTATTGTTATTAGTGTGCTCTCATTGATAAATTTATAAAAGAGTCGAACAAGTTTGTTCATATCCGGTGTTTGTTTATTCGATCAAGGGCCTGATTTCCAACAATTGGTATCAGAGCTTGGCGGTTTTGAGAGTCGTTTTCAAGAAAGGGGGAGCCGCCCCTCGTGGGGCTGCAACGGTGGTGGAACCGATAGCTATTAAAGACAAAAATAGCTTAAAAAGTGCATCCGTAAAGGAAAAGGAAAAAAGTGACGATCTCGGTTAAACCGAGAGTAACGACAGTTGGAAGTCCGCAAAATAGGACGTTTTGTTATTATTGGCTGCGGTGGAATTCCTATCACTTTTGTCGGTGAAAATCATATACTGGTGAAGAGTTTTCAAAGCAAAAAGTGGCGGTTACGTAGATCATTGACTTATCTCATGGTGGTGAATTTATTTATTTACACATGGGTTTTTGCATGGAGGCTTAACATGCATGGGATATGGATATAACTAAATATTACTGGTCACGGTAGATGCACATCGTTAGACGGAAGCGTTAAGGTGTTTCGGTAGGCCGTTGTTGAGGTAGGTCTTCTTGGGAATAATTGAAATCAAGCAGGTGCCATGTTGGTGATAGCAATTAAGATTGAGCAGAAAATTTCAGTTCAACACGTTAGCAAGTTTGAACCTTATGGTTCATGTTGAAAGGAAATCCAATTTGGATTAAGCAAGCAAGAAAGATAGAAGAGGCGCCACAAGAAAGTGAAAAAAAAAGAGGCCGGCGTCGCTTCGGGAGAAAGTAAGATGGCCTCGTAAGAAAGAAAGAAAGAACGATGGTGTTGCAAGAAAGTAAGAAAGTAGCAAGCCACAAGAAAGAAAGAACGGGAGTCGATCAGAAAGAAGAAAGATAATCGATAACCTAAAGAAAGAAAGAAAGAAGCGGACTTGTGTGGTTCGTAAAGAACGAGAAAGACCGAACCGTATGGTTCGAATAGCAAGTTAGAAAGAAAGTTGATTCGAAGCAAGCAAGTAAGAACAACTTCGAATCAAGCAAGAAAGCACGTTTTAGAAAGAAAACCGTTTCCAGCTAAAGCAAGAAAAGAATGAAAGAACAAAAGCAAGCAAGAACGAATTAGCAAGTATAGCAAGAAGCGAGATCAAGATTAGGGGGGTGAATGTTGGATAATCTTGATGGATTCGGGTGTCATAAATGAGCGGTGTGAACAATTCAAGATTAAGGGGGAGAATGAAGACGTTAATCTTGAATTAAAGAGATAAGGATAAAGATGGGTTATAGATAATTGTGTTGAATTATTTATTGAGTCTTTATAGGGATAATTGTTAGTTCGAATTAGATAAGTTTATCTAGTTGGTTTATTTATTTGTATTTATAGAGTTCGAGTTGGGTTAGGACTAGAATAGGTTTAGTATAAATAGATGGTTAGGTCTATTGTTATTAGTGTGCTCTCATTGATAAATTTATAAAAGAGTCGAACAAGTTTGTTCATATCCGGTGTTTGTTTATTCGATCAAGGGCCTGATTTCCAACAGAGACAAGGGGGTGGTGGATGATCTAACCATGCCCCTCACACCCTATACTAGTTACACTTAGGCTGGTGGGTGTGGAGTCTCCTGTCCCATCTCCACATCACCTCCACCTCACCATCTCCATCTTCCTCTTCCCCTTCACAATTTAAGGGGTGTGGTTTCCCTTCACAACAAATGAACAACCAACATCAACAATAAAAGCAGATCGGGGGTGAGTCTCGAGCTCATCGAAATCTGGAAGGGGGGGTGTTGTTTCCTGTCAGCTCCCCGATGCCATCCCCGAGCCCACACCCGACGTCTTATGGAGTCAAAATCTTTCTTTTTCCTTACAAAAGCCCTTAGATATTAGAGTTAAATGTCATTTTAGTCCCTATGGTTTGAGACATTTTGCCAATTTAGTCCAAAGGTTTCATTATTCGTCTGTGGGTCTAAAAAGGTTTCACCGTTGCCATTTTAGTCCATTGAGTTAACTTCAACCATTTTTTCTGTTAACGAGAAAGACAGTTCAGTCATTTTATATGTAATTCTCTTAACTAGAGGGGCAATTCAGCCATATAAAATGACAGAATTGCCATTCTCGTTAACAGAAAAAATGGATGAAATTAACCAGTGGACAATGGTGAAACTTTTTTGGACCCACATATGAAAAATGAAACGTTTAGATTAAACTGATAAAATGTCTCAAACCACAGGGACTAAAATGACATTTAACTCATTATAAAAAAGTTCAACGAAAAGAAAAGGAGGGAAAAAGAAAAATGTAATTTCATTTCATTTTGTGTTTTCGACTTAAGAAGGAAAAGTAAATATTTTGTACGTTAACGATTTAAAAATTAAAAGAGTAAATCCTTCCAATTTTCTTCCGTTAACGAAATTGCGTGACACAAATATTTTCCATTTTTTCTTACTTCCTCGATACTCATGAACTTACACAACGTTGAGTAGAGGGAGGGGTGGTCAGCGGATCCCTTGGTTTATGTCCTTGTATAGCCATGTGGTAGTTTAATTAATTATGTCTAACAAGTTTCATAAATTACAGTGTCGAGTTTAAATATTCTAAAGAATATCTACCAAACCCTAACGTTTTGGTAAAAGCTTTCTATATAGTTTTTACCTTATGTAAAAATGATGATATTACGTGCTGACAAGTTGTTCTAGTGGTTAGTCATTTGGTTTATTTTTTTGAGGTCTCAAGTTCAACTCCCACTAGCATCACTTTGAAAAACATTGGTGGTGGCAATGAAGTTTCGCCAGTTCGAAACCAAGCCGAACCGGGTTTTACCGCAGTGGGACTTTGGGCGGCGGGTTTTCCCCGGAACTGGTGGCTTGGTGGCTCGGGTATGCATCCAACTCTGACCGTTATGGAGGAGGGGGTGCATTTGCTCGATTGAGGGCATCACAGGATGCTTATCCGATGATTTAGTTGGCTGTTCAAAAAAATGATGATATTTCTGAATCTAAGACTCAAAGAATCCGAAACTTATACAAATTTATATGTACGTTTAAAAAAAATCTCTCATTAACATACATATATAAATCTTAATCTAGGTTATGCTTGACAAAGCCTTCACCTCTTTAATTAACTCAACACGATTCGATTTTAGATTAAACATGGAGAAAGGAAAGATGTTTATATATTTAGATGACAAAGTCGAGAGTGCCATAACTCATGAGAAACGCACGTAACCATAGAAAATGAATAAAGTTGTTATGGTCATGGTAGTATATGGTTACAAGTCAACAATCTATGTTGGAAAATAGGTGAAAATAACATTTTTCACAAATATAGGAAAATGATTTTTTCCTATTTTGGACTAGAAATAAATATAATAAAATGAGCGGGTTTTATATATTTATTTATGGGTTCATGTTCTATGTTGGAAGAGCTTCGCAACGAACTAAACCACGTCCAAAACGGAGCTAAGATGAATGAGATATCGATGCTCAAAGTTGGGTGTTTGAAACATTGAATGCTGAAACAAAAGGGAAAGTAGCACATTGTCTCACATCGGAGGAGAGATGGAACTTAAATGAGTATTTAAGTGGGAACTCTCCACCCTTATTGTTTCATGGAAGCACACACTAAGTGTACTCGCGAAGGGTGGAAGCACCCCTAACTCGCACTCGCACACGCGCGTGGCGTGGGCGATGAGGCGCAATGTGGCGCTTTGATGGCGTATTAAATTGCATTGAAGACGTTTAATGCAATTTAAACCTCTCCTTTAATTCCTTTTTAACGGTTTCGAATCTGGAGCTGTATAAATACAGCTCTTGGTCACTGCAGAAGATACACCACGAACACTAGCAACACAACAACAATTCACTTTCTCTCTACAGATTTTCTGATCTTCTCCTGCTCTCTTCAAAGTAGACATCGGGTTGTAGGCCATCTCCGGCAGTACTTCTGCTCCGGCTGTTGTACCATGGGAAACAAAACGAGTACTCTTGGGAGACTCAGAATTTGTTTTAAGGGAAGCGTGTTGACACGTGCCTCAGCCACTCTGCTTCATCTCTTTTCTTGTATTTTCTTTTATTTCAGTTGTAATTGTAATAGTTGTTAGCTTTCTTATTTCTGTTCTGTAATTGTTGTATAAAAAAATTGTTTATTTTATTTTAAATTACGCGAACGGTTCCTACAATCTTAAAACAAATTTTTAAAACCGTTCGTGTAATCAAAACCATCCTGTTTGTGATTCAAACCAGTTTTGTTTTCACTCAGTTTGTGTTTTAAAAACAGATTTTTTTTTAGTTTTCATCTTCAAATGAGCGACTTTGGTTGAAAACTATTTTGGTTACATTCAGACTGTCCTAAAATTTGCTAAAACTTTCTGATTTGGTCTTCAAAGTTGGACTTAGAAGCCAATCAGTAAGTTCTAAAATTATAAATTTTCTGTTTTTTTGTCTTCAAAGTTGGACTTAGAAGCCGAAACAGTAAATTGTGGTAAAATTAAAATTTATTAGTTTACTTCTGTTTTTTGCGTAAAACAGACCTTTTGACTAAAACTTTATATTTTAATTTTTCAGAATGTCGAACGAAAATGTCAACGTTAACAACACCACAAATGTTGTGACGGGAACCCCCTTGAACGCCACCACTGTGGGAGCGTCCACAGTGGCTAATCACGCTGAACGACCCGAGAAGTTCTCGGGTCTACACTTCAAAAGGTGGCAGCAGAAGATGTTCTTCTACCTGACCACCATGAACCTTGCGAGGTTCTTAACTGAAACCGCTCCCCAACCTGCGGAAGGGGAGACCAACGCTCAGGCTCTGAGCGCGGTAGAGGCTTAGAAGCACTCGGATTTCATTTGTCGAGGCTATGTGTTAAACGGGCTTTCGGATGCATTGTATAATGTGTACTACAATGTCAAGACTTCCAAAGATCTTTGGGATGCCTTGGACAAGAAGTACAAAACGGAGGATGCTGGCACAAAGAAATTTGTGGTAGCCCGTTTCTTGGACTTCAAAATGGTTGATTCTAAAACCGTTATGAATCAAGTCCAAGAATTGCAAATTATACTACATGACATCCTTGCGGAAGGCATGACACTTAGCGAGACGTTCCAAGTGGCAGCGATGATTGAGAAGTTACCTCCTGGTTGGGTGGATTTCAAGAATTATCTTAAACACAAACGAAAGGAGATGACTATAGAGGACCTTATTGTTTGTCTTCGGATTGAAGAGGACAATAGAATTGCTCTAAAAGGCAGCCATGCGCAAACTTCTGCTAGCGCAAATTTGGTTGAGCATGGGCAATCCTCTAAAGGCGCGAAGGGTAAGGGGAAAAAGGACAAGGAGAAAACAAAGGCTAGCAAACTTGGACCGAAGAAGGAGGTTGTGAAAAAGAAACCTCAAACGTTCCAAGGGACTTGTTACAACTGTGACGAGTCGGGGCATCGGGCTAACCAATGCAAGAAACCAAAGCGTGAGCGCGCGCACATGGTGGATGAAGACGGAATGCCTTTGGTGGCAATGATTTCCGACAAAACCGCAATGTTGGATGAGGTCAATGCTATGACCAACACTCCAAAAGGATGGTGGGTTGATACGGGAGCGACCCGTCATGTGTGCCCAGACAGGAGCCTCTTCACCACCTTCAAGGAGCTTGCGGGAGATGAGAAGCTGTACATGGGAAATCCAGCCACCGCGGACATCAAGGGTGAAGGAACGGTGATTTTGAAGTGGACTTCGGGGAAGGAGCTCACGTTAAACAACGTGTTGTACGTTCCAGACTTGCGCAAGAGCCTAGTCTCGGGATGGTTGCTTAATAAGTTTGGATTTCGTTTAGTTTTTTAGAGCGATCAATTTGTACTTACTAAACGAGGAATGTATGTTGGCAAGGGCTATGCCCAAAATGGTATGTTCAAATTGAATGTAATGGCTGTCAAGAAGAACATGAATAAAATTGCTACTACTTCTACTTATATGCTTGAGTTTTCTGATTCGAATAAATGGCATGGTAGATTAGGTCACGTAAATTTTAATTCAATACGTCGTTTAATCAATTTAAATTGTATACCAACATTCCATATTGATTCACATTATAAATGTGAAACATGCGTTGAATCCAAACTTACAAGATCATCATCGAAATCGGTTGAACGAATAACCGAACCCCTTGATTTAATTCACACCGATATTTGTGATTTAAAAGCGGTACCCACAAGAGGTGGAAATAAGTACTTCATCACGTTTATTGACGATAGTACTAAATATTGCTATGTATATTTACTAAAAAGTAAAGATGAAGCAATAAGTAAATTTATCTTGTACAAAAATGAAGTTGAGAATCAACTTCAAAAGAAGATAAAAGCTTTGCGAAGCGACCGAGGAGGCGAATATGTTGCACCTTTTGCCGATTTATGCGCAAAAAGTGGCATTGTACATGAGTGTACACCTCCTTATTCTCCACAATCAAATGGCGTGGCGGAACGAAAGAACCGTACATTAAAAGAAATGATGAACGCCATGTTGATAAGTTCTGAGGTGAGCCAGTAAATGTAGGGGGAAGCCATTCTCTCGGCTAATTATCTTTTGAACAAGATACCACTCAAAAAGAGAGACGAAACTCCATATGAGTTATGGAAAAGGAAGAAGCCTTCATACAAATACTTGAAAGTGTGGGGGTGCCTAGCAAAGGTGATTGTACCACCTCCTAAGGCTCTTAGGATAGGACCCAAAACTGTTGATTGCATATTTATTGGGTATGCCCATCAAAGTAGTGCACATCGCTTTCTTGTACATGAGTCCAAGAATCCTGATGTACACGTAAACACTATCATGGAGGTGAATCCTAACGTTGTGTCTTACTTTGAAAATGTGTTTCCTTTGAGAAGACAAACACATGCAACGTCATCAACACCTAATTTTGAAGTAGGTGAAAGTTCATCTACAACAGTTGATGAGGTAGTTCATGATAAGACACATGAACGACCTGAGGTTGAAGAAAGTGATCGTAGGCGAAGTAAAAGGCCAAGGGTTGAAAAATCCTTCGGTCCAGACTTTGTTAGCTATATGGTTGAGGGCGAGCCCAATACATATCGCGAAGCGGTTTCTTCTTCAGAAGGACCTCAATGGAAAGAAGCAATAAAGAATGAAATTGATTCGATATTCCAAAATCATACTTGGGAGTTAGTAGATCTTCCACCTGGTTGCAAACCACTTGGATATCGTTGGATATTCAAAAGGAAGATGAAAACTGATGGAAGTATTGATAAATACAAGGCTAGGTTGGTGATTAAAGGATTTAGACAAAAGGAAGGTCTAGATTACTTTGATACCTACTCGCCTGTGACGCGCATAACCTCGATTAGATTGGTTCTTGCTATAGCGGCTTTAAGAAATTTGGAAGTTCACCAAATGGACGTTAAAACCGCATTTCTAAATGGCGATTTAGAATAAGAGATTTACATGGAGCAACCTGAAGGTTTCTCTGCCCCAGGTCAAGAGGGTAAAGTATGTAAACTCGTCAAGTCTTTGTATGGCTTGAAGCAAGCACCAAAACAATGGCACCAAAAGTTTGATCATGTCATGATTGACAATGGTTTCAAAATAAATGAGTGCGACAAATGTGTTTATTTCAAAGACACAAATGGAGGTTATGTGATTTTATTATGCCTTTATGTAGACGATATGCTTATCATTGGGAGTAATGATAAAATTATCAAAGCTACTAAAAACAAGTTGAAAGCGAGATTTGACATGAAAGACATGGGTTTAGCGGATGTGATTCTTGGAGTAACGATCATAAGAACCCAAGATGGTCTTGTGTTAAGTCAATCTCACTATGTGGATAAAATTATTGAAAAATTCAACTCGGGAGATACGAGTGTAGCTCGAACTCCAGTTGATACCTCCCAACATCTCAAGAAAAATAAAGGAGATGGAGTTGCTCAGTTAGAGTATTCAAGAATTATTGGCAGTCTAATGTATCTAATGACATGTACTAGACCCGACTTGGCTTACGCGGTGAGTAGGCTAAGTAGATACACCAGCAATCCGTGCGCGGATCATTGGAAAGCTATCACGAGGGTGCTTAGATACATAAGATACACAAGGGATTATGGACTGCATTATACCCGACAACCAGCAGTGATCGAAGGATACGCTGATGCAAACTGGATATCGGATAATAAAGATTCCAAATCAACAAGTGGTTACGTGTTTACACTTGGAGGAGCTGCTATTGCTTGGAAGTCGTCTAAGCAAACGATCATAGCAAGATCCATAATGGAATCTGAATTTATCACCTTGGATAAGTCAGGAGAGGAGGCGGAATGGCTACGTCAATTCATGGAATATATTCCAAGATGGCCAAAGCCGTTGCCTGCCATATGTGTACATTGTGATAGCCAATCAGCGATTGGTAGAGCTCAAAGCTTAATGTACAATGGCAGATCAAGGCATATGCGACGTAGACATAACACGGTACGACAACTACTCTCAACGGGTGTTATCACAATTGATTATGTGAGATCAAAGGATAACATTGCGGACCCGTTTACAAAAGGCTTAAGCAGAGAGTTAGTAGAAACGTCGTCAAGAGGAATGGGACTAAAGCCCGTGGTAAATGGGAATATGAGGGAAACCTAACTTAGTTGACTGGAGATCCCAAGATCTAAGTTCAATAGGACAACTTAATCATGTTACCAAAACGGAGTCACTGTGGGGGAGTACCCCAAACCAAATAAAAGGGAGTTATGCATTTCCTAGTCCATTCCAATCAGTGACATGAAGTGAGGTTAAGCATATTAAGGTTAATAATTTTGGGAAATCAACTTAACCATGATGCTTTTAATGATTCATGGGAATCACCTATGTTGGAGAGAAGTAGGGTCGCTTCGAATGGATTTGTGGGGTGCGCAAATCCTAGAGCTCTCGCAGAACCAGGCTAGTGTTCCATGACCATAATAGGACACGACAATAAGGGGTTGGCCAAACCAGGGAGAGTATTGTGTGAAGTGTATTGTCGTTTACACAAATGGGGGTATGTTCAAGGACATCGCGTCTACAAACCGCTAGTAAGCTAAGTATGCTTCACAAAAGAAGGTTCAAAGGTAACAACCTACCTATCTTGCAATACTCAACTGTCGAAGTTTATCGTTGAAAAGTGTAAGGAAAATATCGATTTCCATACATGTGGGGGATTGTTGGAAATTTGATGAAAATAACATTTTTCATGTGGGGGATTGTTGGAAAATAGGTGAACATAGCATTTTTCACAAATATAGGAAAATGATTTTTCCTATTTTGGACTAGAAATAAATATAATAAAATGAGCGGGTTTTATATATTTATTTGTGGGTTTGTGTTCTATGTTGGAAGAGCTTCGCAACGAACTAAACCACGTCTAAAACGGAGCTAAGATGAATGAGATATCGATGCTCAAAGTTGGGTGTTTGAAACATTGAATGCTGAAACAAAAGGGAAAGTAGCACCTTGTCCCACATCGGAGGAGAGATGGAACTTAAATGGGTATTTAAGTGGGAACTCTCCACCCTTATTGTTTCATGGAAGCACACACTAAGTGTACTCGCGAAGGGTGCGGAGCACCCTAACGTGGCGTGGCGTGGCGTGGGCGATGAGGCGCAATGTGGCGCTTTGATGGTGCACTTTGCACTTCGCCCGCTTGAGAGCCGCCTTTGTATTTTTTGACCGCGTGCGCGTGGTTGATCACAGGGGCTGCAAGGACCAAGTGGTGAAAGTGGCGTGCAGGTTCAAGGCGCGTGACGTGGCGGTCCGCGCGCGAGTACATGTGGCACGAATGCGCGCGGTTGCGCATTGTGCATGGGCCCTAATGTGTCGTGCGCGGCGCACCAGAGTGAGCCAATACGACGCGACTGTGTGGCGTGCTCGTATAGGCTCACATGTGACGTGGCGCACGCGCGCATAGTAGTGAGCCAAGAGGACGCACCGCGCATGAGCGTGCAGACCAGCGCGCGCGCAGAAGCTTCTAGCATTGAATGACGGTGCAATTACAGTTCAACTTCGAAACTGACGAGTTAATGGTCTTTGACTGAGAATTAAATGACGTATTAAATTGCATTGAAGACGTTTAATGCAATTTAAACCTCTCCTTTAATTCCTTTTTGACGGTTTCGAATCTGGAACTGTATAAATACAGCTCTTGGTCACTGCAGAAGATACACCACGAACACTAGCAACACAACAGCAATTCACTTTCTCTCTACATATTTTCTCATCTTCTCCTGCTCTCTTCAAGGTAGACATCGGGTTGTAGGCCATCTCCAGCAGTACTTCTGCTCCGGCTGTTGTACCCTGGGAAACAAAACGAGTACTCTTGGGAGACTCGAAATTTGTTTT